>OX465110.1:19238248-19266342 GCA_949987565.1 Luidia sarsii
TTCTTCGTAATTTTGTTTTATCAAAGTAACGTCTGCGCCTTTGTGGGCGCACAAAGGCGCAGAAGTCAACGGGCGCTACACGAGCAATGATTAGGGGGCGACACAAAAGACTTTTGATGCAATAACTGAACGGCCACAGGGGGCCGGGGGAAAAGGGGGCTGGAGAGTGGGGGGGGGGGGCGGACTAGGGAAGGGTTTCGGCCGCGCTGGGGAGCCGGCGATAAGGCTGGCCTGAGTCACTTGGTGGTAACCGACCTCCGGGGCAGAGGTGGGATAGGGGGGTGGGGGTCTGGGATCGGGGTGGAGTGGGTAAGAGCCCGCACCCTTCACGGTAGTATAGCAGCCAACTCAACCCCTCTGGCCTACCCCCCAAAAAAATTGCATAATGAACCTCAACCAGCCCCCCTAATAAATTAAAGCTATTGTGTGGGCATAATGGAATAGCCATAGACCACTTGCACGAGTCCCCCCGATGGTTAGCAGTGAGAAGCTTAGAATTGCTCACAAATTCCAAGTACTACTGACATAATATTTTGCTTTCACCATATACCAATGTGTTTAAGTCCATGGGATGTTCTCTTCTGGCGTGGTGGAGGAAGGGGAGATCTGAAGAGGTGGAATTATTCAAATGCAACGGGCCAACTGCGTGAGAAGGGTACCAATGAAGCTATACGCGAGTTTCAAATCGCATTAGGATTAACCGTGGTTACTCTTTCGCAGTTTTGGTCGTATTCAAATTAGAGAGGGTTTAATTATCTCCACGCTCAAGACAATGGTCCTGGTAGTAATTACGCCACAACAAAAGCACTCCACCAGCGAGTTTCTAAATAATTCAGGAGCGACGGCATTTCCATCGTCCACCAGCGCAACTCGTCTATGAATTTCGGATGCGAGAGCAGACGGGAAATTGGAGGAAAACGCCGTGAAATTGAAAAAGCAAAATAATAGCGGTGAATTATTCAGGAGAGTGTACATGAAGGCTTAGAGGGCGTACGGGGTTCTGGGGAGGAGGATGATTATTGATATGGTCAGTGTGCGTTGCTGATTGCGCGGCCCCTTCGTGCCTCATCCTCGCCCCCAGGGCATTTGAGTGGACATCTTTTCACGGTCGGATGCTCCGGCGTTAGGAGCGGGAGGAGTTTTCGGAATTAATTCTCTCTGCCTGGTCCCTCAGCCCTCGGCACTCAACGTGGTTGGTGGGCTTTGGTAGAGTGGGGAGGAGGAAAAGGAGGAGCAGGAAGAGGAGGGGAGGGGAGGAGGAGGATGGGAAGAGGAGGAGGGGAGGAGGAGGAGGGGAGGAGGAGGAGGGGAGGAGGATCAGGAGGAGGAGGGGAGGAGGAGGAGGGGGAGGAGCAGGAGTAGTATGAGGAGAGGAGCAGGAGCAGGAGGGGAGGGTTAGGAGGAGGAGGGGGCGGGAGGAAGAGCAGGAGGAGGAGGGGGAGGAGCAGGAGTAGGATGAGGAGAGGAGCAGGAGCAGGAGGGGAGGGTTAGGAGGAGGAGGGGGCGGGAGGAGGAGCAGGAGGAGGAGGGAGAGGAGCAGGAGTAGGATGAGGAGAGGAGCAGGAGCAGGAGGGGAGGAATAGGAGGAGGAGGGGAGGGGAGGAGGAGCAGGAAGAGGGGAGGAAGGGGAGCAGGAGGGCAGGGGGAACGGGAGCAGGAGCAGGAGCAGGGGGAGGAGGAGTAGGAGAAGGAGGAGGAGGAGGAGGAAGAGAAGGAGGAGCAGGAGCAGGAGCAGGAGGAGGGGGAGGAGGAGTAGGAGTAGGAGGAGGAGGAGGGGGAGGAGGAGGAAGAGGAGGAAGAGCAGGAGGAGCAGCAGGAGGAGGAAGAGCAGGAGGAGGAGGAGCAGGAGTAGCAGAAAGATGTGGAGCAGGGAAGGAAGAGGAGGAGGAGCAGGGGTGGAGCAGGAGGAGCAGGAGCAGGAGGAGCAGGAGGATGAGGAGCAAGAGGATGAAGAGGAGGGGAGTAGGAGGAGCAGCAGGTGGAGGGAGGAGCAAGAGGAGCAGACGGAGGAGGTGGGGTAGGCAGAGGAAGACATGGGCGGAGCTATACATGGAGTTAAGACACCAGCGTTGGTAGACTGGAGTTGCCGATGATTAAGCCGACATGGAGTGAAGTATTTTGCATATCGTTAGTAAAATCTTTCTCTTGCTTTCAACGACGCGTGCAGTCTCACTTAAATGAATAATTATAATGTAACAGAGGAAGATGTGTTGTGTGTGGTCGGAGCATTACTGTCTGCCGATTTAAGTCGCCTTTTATAGCACGATGTCGATGTGGAAGTGGTGTCTGAAATGGACGGATTCGACCGAGCCCCCAAGGGTTATGGATGCCATGAACTCCACGTTGGGAGACAGAACGAAATCGATAGAAAGGTGCATCACACACCAAACCTTGCTCTACCCACACTAGGCGACTGAATATATAATTGGGAGAAAAAAAAACACTTTGTCTACCCAAATCTGGTGACTAAAAAAATACAATTTGTAGACATTGACACTGCAGGTAAACTCTTTCTCCACCCACGCATTGGTGACTGAATACAATTGGTAGACAATGTTATAACACACCAACCCTTTGTCTATACCCACACCAGGTGACTGAATACAATTGGCAGAGTCTACCCACACCAGGTGACTGAATACAATTGGTAGACAGGGTCATCACACACCAACCCTTTGTCTACCCACACCAGGTGACTGAATACAATTGGTAGACAGGGTCATCACACACCAACCCTTTGTCTACCCACACCAGGTGACTGAATACAATTGGTAGACAGGGTCATCACACACCAACCCTTTGTCTACCCACACCAGGTGACTGAATGCAATTGGTAGACAGGGTCATCACACACCAACCCTTTGTCTACCCACACCAGGTGACTGAATACAATTGGTAGACAGGGTCATCACACACCAATCATTTGTCTACCCACACCAGGTGACTGAATACAATTGGTAGACAGGGTCATCACACACCAATCCTTTGTCTACCCACACCAGGTGACTGAATACAATTGGTAGACAGGGTCATCACACACCAACCCTTTGTTTACCCACACCAGATGACTGAATACAATTGGTAGACAGGGTCGTCACACACCAACCCTTTGTCTACCCACACCAGGTGACTGAATACAATTGGTAGTAAGGGTCATCACACATCAACCCTTTGTCTATCCACATCAGGTGACTGAATACAATTGGTAGACAGGGTCATCACAGACCAACCCTTTGTCTACCCACACCAGGTGACTGAATACAATTGGTAGACAGGGTCATCACACACCAACCCTTTGTCTACCCACACCAGGTGACTGAATGCAATTGGTAGACAGGGTCATCACACACCAACCCTTTGTCTACCCACACCAGGTGACTGAATACAATTGGTAGACAGGGTCATCACACACAAATCCTTTGTCTACCCACACCAGGTGACTGAATACAATTGGTAGACAGGGTCATCACACACCAACCCTTCGTCTACCCACACCAGGTGACTGAATACAATTGGTAGACAGGGTCATCACACACCAACCCTTTGTTTACCCACACCAGATGACTGAATACAATTGGTAGACAGGGTCGTCACACACCAACCCTTTGTCTACCCACACCAGGTGACTGAATACAATTGGTAGTCAGGGTCATCACACATCAACCCTTTGTCTATCCACATCAGGTGACTGAATACAATTGGTAGACAGGGTCATCACAGACCAACCCTTTGTCTACCCACACCAGGTGACTGAATGCAATTGGTAGACAGGGTCATCACACACCAACCCTTTGTCTACCCACACCAGACGTACAATTGAGCACAACTGGCAGACAACAGGCTGGTCTACAAGTCTCCAGCGGTCCCCAAACATGGCAGCGCCCATGCGCGAATTCGGCTGAAGCGGATACGTACACCTACCCATTACCACTGTTGTTCTTTCGCCTCGCTTTTCCAAGAGCATCCAATACTCTGCAGTCTTTCACTATCCTACTACCCATTTCCTGTAGGAGTTCACAGATTCATAGTCCCTACCCCCCCCCCTCTCTCTCTCCCTCCACTGGCTTCGTTTCGGCCAACTCCCGATGAGTCATGAGACCGAAACACAGGTTGTTGGTAAATCATCAAAATTGAAGAGTTTGTGGTTCAATGAGTCGACCATCTTCCGCCGGATCGATCCCGCCAATGCAATGCCGCCAATTGCCAACAGAGTAGGTTTTCCTTCAAAATATTGATCTATTTGTTCAAAGTTCCCGCTTGTGCGCGGTAGGGTTACCCAACAAAAAAATATCCTCTTCCTTTTGAGAGGGGTGGGGACAGATATAAAAAGCCCTCGGTTTTTCTGGCCTAGATAAATAGCTTAGGTTACATTTCGGGCGCGCAGCATTCACGGCAGAGCCCTATTGATCTGAACTTTCTTTCACGCGGCGGACATTTGATAGTCATTTGCTCCCCCGTGTAGTTCGAATTGGCGGGGCCAAAATAATGTGTCAGAGTTGGTGCGCGGGTTGATTTTTATCTCTCTCTTTTTTTTATGAACAGTCTAATTGAGAAGTGACAAGGAATTCTGTGTGATGATAGACGGGCAATCTGATCGCACACCCTCCACTCGGTAGAGTGTTCACCCATGCTACTGTTTCACCGCCAGGACTGCTCCGCTTCGACTCGGGTTAGGGGGGTGGGGCAGGCGGAGGAAGCAGCAGAGAGAGCGTGATAGGAGATGACGAGCAGACAAACGGAAAGGGCTATCTGCTGGCTCCATGTACTTCTGATTTGGGTCCCCCCCCCGGGTCGGCCGGAGTCAGGTAGTTGAGCTCGGTCTGATTGTTGCCGACGTTCGAGTCAGTGGCCTGGTCTCGTGGTGAGGGGGAGGGAGGGAGGCAGGGAGGGGAAGGGAGGGGAGGACGGAGGGAGGGACGGAGGGAGGGAGGGAGGGAAGGACGGAGGGAGGGAGGGAGGGAGGGGAGGGGAGGGGAGGGGAGGACGGAGGGAGGGACGGAGGGAAGGACGGAGGGAAGGACGGAGGCAGGGAGGGATGGAGGGACGGAGGAACGGAGGGACGGAGGGAGGGAGGGAGGGAGGGACAGAGGGACGGAGGAGGGGAGGGGGAGGCAGACAGGCAGGGGGAGGCAGGAAGGAGGCAGGGAGGGAAGCAGGGAGGCAGGGAGGGACGGAGGAACGGAGGAGGGGAGGGGAGGCAGGCAGGCAGGGAGGGAGGGGAGAGAGGCGGGGAGGCAGGGGGAGGCAGGAAGGAGGCAGAGAGGGAAGCAGGGAGGCAGGGAGGGACGGAGGAACGGGGGAGGAAGGGAGAGACGGAGGGAGGGAGGGAGGGACGGAGGAACGGGGGTGGGAGGGACGGAGGGAGGGAGGGAGGGACGGAGGAACGGGGGTGGGAGCGACAGAGGGAGGGAGGGAGGGAGGGACGGACGGCCTAGGGAGGGACGGACTAGGCTAGGAAATCCCCAATGAGGTAACCCGACAATGCGAGGGTCCTGGTTAAACGATCATTTAACAGTCGATAACGAGCCTCTAGTCGGGCCGGAGCGATGGCCGGGGCACTCGGACAGACGGCCGGCCCGACGGCGCAAGGTCCCTTGGCTCCTCGTGCCGAACAGCGCTGCAACTCGAGTTTCCCCGAACGATGACATCTCTCCCACCTCCCTCCCCCTCTCTCTCCCCCTCCATCTGAGATGCACCGTCACCCTACACACGCAACTCTCGACTGAGTACGAGGACCGTTAGATTCGAGTACCCTGTCCTGCCCCTATGACCGCGATTGGTCGGCGAGTCCACAGCTGCCCGCAGAGATTCAGTATCTGGGGCATGCTTTCCTGGGGGAAATATCATCGAATCAATATTGTAGCGAAAAGGGAGTGACAACAACAAAAAAGTGTCTGGGACATTATTATTGACCCACACACAATTATTATAGCATTGCCGTGTGGTCTGTAGAAAACACTTTCAGTCTCCGACCTTGTATCGCTCTCAATATGAGAGATGAAAAATGACTGTATCTCAACTATTGACCGTTTTGTTCGGCTTCGATTTATTCAGTTATCTTGTGTGCTTTCAGTGTGTATGCTTTCTGTCACGTAGGTCACATTAAAGTGGACTGTCACTCGTCTGAGACCCAACGCAAAACCGATGCCAAGGTTCCGCGTGGAGGGACTGCATTTGAGAATATTCCACCGATCTGGAAACTTGATTGGAGAATCGCAGATACACCGTTGAAGAGGACAAAACGGACGAAGGGTGTAGAGGAAAAGGACGAGGCAGAGGGAGAGGAGGAAGAGAGAGGAAGAGGGAGGGAGTGAGAGGAGGGGACAAGGATGAGGAGGAGAAGGAGACACACGAGAACGAGGAGGAAGGAGATAAGGGCGAGGAGAGAGACGGCGTTGGAGAAAGAGGAACAGGATGAAGAAGGGATCGAGGGACAAAAGCAAGAGGATGAAGAGGAGGATGAGGGAGAGCAATGCAGGGGAGAGGAGGAGGGGATAGAAGGAGGAAGAGGCGATGGACGAGGACGAAGAAGAGGAACAGAGGTTGAGGAACAGGCGTTTGATGAACAGAGGGAGTAATTTTCAAGTCTATTCTACTCTACAATACGGCTGAACTAATCTTCCCAGAACAAAATCCACGTATGAAAACACATTTCCGTTTTAAAGGCCTAATACGACATTGGTAAAGGCCAACAGATTACCACAGTTTGTGTGCTAAACCATAAAATCCCCAAAAAGCAATCCTGCAAAGGTTTAAATGGTTTAATCTGAGAAAGTCGAAAAAGGTAAAAAAAACAAAAAAAAACGTCACGGTTTTTGCACCATACTGTAGTGTAAGAAACAGTTTATGACTTGCGAGTAATAAACTATTTGTTGATGTTTGAGTGAAGATTTCTATAGGGAAGTACAGCATCGCAGACCGTAAGATTTCAACATGAGGATTCTAGCATGACCATCTACAAACTGTGCAAATTAGACGGAAATCTGTGGACATCGATGTTTTCCGATTTTCCCAATGTTGTATTGGCCTTTAAATCATACGGAAAATCAGACAATTCACATGGTTTCTATGTACCACTTCACCGCAAAACAGATCAACTTTTCCCGCACCCTGACATTTCATGAGCAAGTTTTGAACACTCTTACCACACAGCTGCCGTACGCTGATTCTGCACAGTGCCGTGTCATGGCTTCTCCAAACCTGTCTCCTATATGGAAACTGGACTCCCTTCCACTTTGTCTATAAAGTAACTTAATTACAACATCTGTGGTAATAAATAAAGGGAGTCCCCCTCTCCTCTTCAGATAAAAACCAGCCAGTATAATTGTGAGTCACCCGACGGTAAAACAGCACAGATTACAATTCCTATAGCTCATAAATACTCGCCACAATGCAGACAATAAAAAAGAAACCGCCCCTCCCAGTGGTGGAGAGAACAATGGTGATTGCATTTGAGAGAGAATGTGAGTCATCGTTCACTATATAATGCGTTACTTTGCGTCTACCTTCATTGCCCGCTGTGATAATTATTTATACCACCAATTACTCACGGATAATATTTTCGATCTTGGTTGTATAATCGTAGTTGATTTGACACACCGTCGCCCCGTTTTCTCTCGGTCTCTCTCTCTCTCGGTCTCTCTCTCTCTCCTCTCCATCTTCTTCTTCCACTAATTAAGACTCCGTGCACTCAGGTGCCGATGAAGACATCGAGGCTGAGACGATTACTCCAGATAATGAGGAGTTAATTGGGATTTTTTTTTTCGGTATTGGGTAGGTTATTAGAGCTGAACTCGGTCTAATGTACTGGGCTCGGACTGGAATGGCCGTGGTTCTGTCACCTTATTACGAGTTAGCGGGAGCCCTGATTGGAAATGAGGTCGTCACGGCGTAAATCTGTCACTCGCCGTCAATTAAATCGCACCCAACCACTGGCGTCTCCATTACACTGCGTGTAGTAATACCACACATGTATCACTGTATTAAAATCGGGGATTTTTTCCAAATTATATACAGATAATACATTGTGACGGTATATCATTACAGAAAACCGGTCTCCGTAAAAACCCTGCCCTCTGTCAACTTATATTTGTCTCATATTGTTTATGTCTTTATATGCTAGTTCGTTTATGAAATACTTCTAAGAAAATTTGACTTCATTTGAGATTAGCTCCTCACCTGCTATTGTCACCAATGTACACTTGCATACATTTGCATTACAAATGCATTATATTCGTAAAAAAAAAATACTCAACCACCAGCTACGAGTGTTCGCATATTTGATTAACATTTTCCCCAAGTTCACATAATATCTGTTTAGTAATTTACACAAAAGTAGAGAGAATGCGTTTCTTGTTCTCTTGTAAAGATCTGCGGGAAGGTTGAAAGGCGTAGAGGGCGGAAACTGGCCACCCAACCTCACCATGCCCTGGCCTTGTAAATCTACTTCTCTAAATAAGGCACATAATGCCTACGCTATAATGATAGTATGGGACATCCTTCGCCCTTTTAATTAAAGGCCTTATACAACATTGGCAAAGATCAAACGATTGCCGATGCCACAGTTTGTGCGTTAAACCATAAAACGCTGCCTTTGAGAAAGGTCCTGCTAGGATCGAAACGCCAGGCCCACTAAATTTTAAGATAAACCATAAAACATAAAAACAAACCAATACTGCGAAGGTTTAAGCTCAAATGGTGATCTGAGAAGGTAGAAAAATGCCCCAAAAAACGTCACCAACGGTTTACGCCCCATTCTGTAGTGTAAGAAATAGTTTATTATTCGCGAGTAATAAACTATTTGTCGATGTTTGAGTGAAGATTTCTCGACAAGTACAGCATCCCAGACCGTCAGATCTCAACATGAGGATTCTATCATGACCAGCTACAAACTGTGTAAATTAGAGGGAAATCTGTGGACATCGATGTTTTCAGATCTTCCCAATGTTGTATCGGGCCTTTAATGTTGCAAACTGCTTTATACTAACTAACATTACCAAAAAAGCGAAAAAAGGAGGGGCTGACATTTCGATCCTAGCAGGACCATTCTCAAAGGCTTTGAGAAAGGTCCTGCAAGGTTCGAAACGTCAGCTGCTCTAGCTGCGTCAGCTGCTGAAACGTCAGCTGCTCTAACTTTTGAGATTTTAATAAACGGACTCTGCCTTTGAGAAAGGTCCTGCTAGGATCGAAACGTCAGGCCCACTAAATTTTAAGATTTTAATAAACGAGTTAGATTGATATCTTGTAAACTAACTTCACATGACCATCTCAAGTAATATAGTGCTGATAAATCAATGCAAATTAAAAAAAAATTGATACATTTCAATAAAGTTATATTTTGGTCATTGATTTCGATTACGGTCGGGAGAGGGGTAAGGGGGATTGAGTGATTTCTGGACAGGAACACGCATCGGTTTAACCTCAACGCTACCCCCACCCACCCACCCTTTCCTTCTCGGTCACGAAATTGAGACACACTTTTAGCTGTCCACATCGCACGCTATCCATACAACTCCGAGCGAGCCGCTGGCAGAGAGAGCAGCCAAAACACCATTAGCCAAAACAACTCGGCAACAGTCACAGCATCTGGCCGTTTAAAACAACAACAATTATCATATTATTTATTTATCATTCATTACTTAGTGGTTATTTTTTTAATATAAGGGGACACGTTCTTGAGGGCCCGGAAGGTAATAAAGGGTAGTCCGTGATTTTGGTTTCGTCTTTTTTGAATTTGGCAAATTTTTTTAAATTTTTTTTGTGTGGGGGGGGGGGCGATGCGGGGAGGGGGGGGAGACAAAATTGAAATTCACTTCATCTGTCTGTATTTGCAGCTGCGCTCGTCTGTAGGTGTAGCACACAGGAAATGTGTGAATTGGGGAGGGGAGGGGCCTAGTGAGTGGGCGGGGCATGTGACAGCGCTAGATGGGTGGTATATATGTGACCCGGCACAGCGACATGAGGAATATCCCACAAAAACACTTTTTGAGTAAACAACGCCTGAAGTCAAAGTATCTTCTCAATTCGTTAAAAACAATTTTTATGTTTTTTGTATTTTGGGAAAGTTAATGTATTGGATGATATTATGTCCAAAGGATTTTTCCAATATCCGTCTTTAAATGTTGAAAAAACGAGGATTTCCTGGGAGTGTTTGTGTACTGTTTTCATGAAAATGTAAAGTTCCTGCCTTTTTGAATGGCCGCTTTCGAGGAGTTACAATGGTGCTGCTATATTGTGTCTGGAACCAAATGAACGAGCGAAGTCCCCTTGTACTATTTACAACAAAGTTCACAAGGAAATGATTTTGATATCATTTGAAAGCTAATGGTATACTCTTTCACATCATTAGAAAATCTCAAAATCTCAAAAGTTGGGGTTATTCCTCATTATGCTGTGCCGGGTCACATGATACGGAATGATACCGGTTGGCGTCTTTTTCAATTGTCAGACAATGGTGGTTATACAGGCTCAATTGTTAGACCAGCGATCCACGAACACAAGTACAAGACAGCCAAGTACGGGTGTATCTTGGGCTACCCAGCGCCACCGAAACCCAGTTAGTATCTCTCTTCACTGCCGCCACCATTCCCACACTCCCCCCTGGGCGGCTACCATCATCCATCTCAGATTTTACCCAACCCTTCCCCAAAACCCCAACCCTTTCATGTGATTCTTTCATCCATTTAAGCTCTGCGTGTTAGCTCTTCCTCCAGAGAGGGGGAGAGAGAGGAGAGAGGGAGGGAGACAGAGAGGGATGGGGGAGAGAGAGGAGAGAGGGAGGGAGACAGAGAGGGATGGGGGAGAGAGGGAGAGCAGGAGGGAGAGGGAGAGGGAGGGAGAAAGAGAGAGAGGGAGGGAGAGAGAGAGATAGGGGGAGAGAGGGAGAGCAGGAGGGAGAGGAAGAGGGAGGGAGAAAGAGAGAGAGGGAGGGAGAGAGAGAGATAGGGGGAGAGAGGGAGAGCAGGAGGGAGAGGGAGAGGGAGGGAGAAAGAGAGAGAGGGAGGGAGAGAGAGAGATAGGGGGAGAGAGGGAGAGCAGGAGGGAGAGGAAGAGGGAGGGAGAAAGAGAGAGAGGGAGGGAGAGAGAGAGATAGGGGGAGAGAGGGAGAGCAGGAGGGAGAGGGAGAGGGAGGGAGAAAGAGAGAGAGGGAGAGAGGGGACAGAAAGAAAGAGGGAGAGAGAGAGAGGGAAAGAGAGAGGAGGGGCAGAGACAGGAGGAAGAGGGAGATAGGGAGAGAGGGGACAGAAAGAAAGAGAGAGAGAGAGGGGGGGGAGAGAGATAAGGGGAGAGAGCGGGCGAGAGGGGGAGACACACGGAGAGACATGTAGGCAGACAGAGTAAGATGAAGAGAGAGGGGAGAGGAAGAGGGAGGAGAGGGTAGAGAGAGAGAGAGAGAAAATGACGAGGGGGAGGGGAAGAGAGGGAAAGAGAGAGGAGGGGCAGAGAGAGAGAGAGAGAGAGGAGGGAGATAGGGAGAAAGAGAGGAGAGATAGGGGGCGAAGAGAGCTAGGGTGAGCTCGTTCTAGAGATGCACACGTGCACTCCCCCACATTCAATTAACGGTGAGGCTCGCTGACTGGGCCGTGATACCCACAATAGTTGACGTGGAAGTCTTTGTGTCAACAGCCCACGGAGTTGCTTCTTTGTTAATGGCTACGACCCCGAGGCGCCACGTGGCAGACGAAATAAAATAATAGTGGATTTTTTTCTTTTATATCCCTCTTCCCCTCTCTCTCTCTCTCTCTATAATTTTTATCCTATACCGAGTCACGAAGACGTTAGGATTGCCTGGTTTGGTAAGGTGAGGGGGGATGGAAAGGGGGGAGATGGGGGAGCTACCATTCCATTCTGGGTATCGCGTGAGCTCTATACTAGGGAGACAATGCACAGGCGTGACAGATAGATTTCAGTCGAACTGTATCCACTGGTTATTCGATATCTGCAACGACTGGCCGTTTCGGACTCGTCATATTTCAGGCTCTCCTTGGTCACGGAGTGCTTTGAACTGCGCTGTCAGTTTCTCTGTCTCTTTTCTTGAAATGGACAAGGGAGGGGAGGGGGGGGGGTTGGCTCAATTTTGTATTTCTATTTTTCAAAAGTCGAATGGGAACTGTTGGGTGGGGGCTTGATCATGAAATTCCAGCAAGGAATTCAAGACAGTGTGCTGGGGTACTGTTTGCAACGATCGTGGCCGCTCGTTTGAATGAGTACAGTGAAATCAGCGTATCAAATTTATACCTATCACTTTCATCGCCAATAAAGACTTATGAATTCCAAATGAAAAGCAAGGAAACCATTTGATTTGAAATTTTGAATGACTAAAATGCATTTTCCACAGTCGTGTCATGAATACTGCTAATACGATAATAAAAAAATGGTCAAAATTGCATTGCAGTTACCGCAGCAAATCGCGTGAGAAATGTTCTCATCTGCTTAAACTTGTACTCGGTTGAAATTGAGACGATTTAAAGGCCCAATACAACATTAGGAAGATCGGAAAACATCGATATCCACAGATTTCCTTCTAATTTACGCAGTTTGTAGATGATCGTGATAGAATCCTCATGTTGAAATCTTACGGTCTGGGATGCTGTTCTTCTCGAGAAAACTTCACTCAAACGTCGACAAATAGTTTATTACTCGCGAGTAATAAACTATTTCTTACACTACAGAACGGTGCGATGCAGTTTTCTACTTTTTTCAGATTACCATTTGATGAGCTAAAACCTTCGTAGGATTTCTAATTTGGAATGTGTAATGGTTTAACACACAAACTGTGGCAATCATTTGACTTTTACCAACCTTGTATAGGTTTTTAACTCATAATCCATATCTTGGTGTATATACCACACTGTTGGTAAATGGTAGCCTTTTTTTATGCCAATTAGTACGTAACAATAGTGTATGGAGAATGAAAAAAAAATGCATGTGGCAAGCACTCCAAACATTCAATCCCATAGACAAGGTAGGCCCTATCTATACATAGAGCATACAACGCGGCTTTAATAACTTACACGTTAATCATCATTTCCCAACCAACAGTCACATCACCATCGCTTAACAATTCTGAGGGGGTTAGAAAAGTCTCAGGGACAACGACACAATGGGAATCATACGAAGGTATGCTTGTATGAACCAGAAACCTTTAAGAATGACCCGGTTCTATAGTTTGGCTCGACTGGTCTTTGGTTGGTAGTTACCGTATGGGGATTGTGTGTGCTTTGGTATTAGAAAGGTCGTCTATTATACCACACACCTGTATCAACACCTGAGCGATAGTCATCAACTTCTACCGAAATATTGCCATTGTGCGGGACCTATTACATCCCCTGCAGACACAATCCCTACCAATTGACTTGTGGTAGGATTACTGTCTGGATTATAGAAGAAACGTCCAGCACTGTTGGAAGGACACACAAGTCTTGAAATTCACACTCTGCCAGAAAGAGGGATATACCGGCACATACATCAGGGAATCATTTGGTTCAGGAATCTATTGCGAGAGATCCACTAGACGTTCGAATTTTTCTTTCACAGTTCATGGTATACGTGAACTTAAATCAATAAGACTTAAGGCTTTGCATGGTGGGTGAAACAATATAGGAGGGTTTGCGGTGACACCATGTATAAGAGGTCTCTTAAAGCCCCTACACAACATTGGTGGAGGTCAAAGAATAGCATACGTACGTTGTCTAATTCAACATATGCATGAAATAGCACACCTGTGAAAATTTCAGCTCAATCCGCCAAACGAGTCTCGAGAAAATCTTGAAAACCGCTCCATTTGTTTCGCGAAAATGCAGCATTCAACGCCGTACTGTTCCGAAAAAAATAGTTTAGATCTCGGTGAGACGTAAACGTTTTCTTTAACTGATTTCTCCCAAAATTGTTTCGATGAGGTCACACCTTCTCACTGTCTCTAAAGGTAACGCGATTTGAAAGTAGGTACATTAACAAGGCCCTGTTTGGTAACTCAAACATACCAAGTACAGACTTCTACCTTTTCAACATAAGATACAGTAGGATCACAAACCACCATCCAATAGTAATACCTACGTTCGTACCATCGTATATCGATTTCATAGTGGCCAGAAGTCGTATACCTAAACTGATAGCTGAGACCGATGTCGAGGCATTTGTTTGGCGTTGGCTGGAATCAGTTGGTGCACCAAGGCACATCACAACAGATCGAGGGAGAGTGTAAACATGTTGGGCAAAAAGCATTAGAACTGAACAATTGGGCCAACATTTTTTGACCTTTTATTTTATCAGAAATAATTAGGATTTTTTGGTTTCATTGATGTTGACCACCGTACTCCACCATTGGGCCTTTATTCTATAACAGTTAATATTGTCAGTTTTAATAATTATTCATACCAGCGTTGGTCAGAATATAATTGGTCAGATCTTGCCCAGAGGTTGTCTCAGTATACACGATAGAAAGACTTGGAGGAAGACACTCGACACTGCGCCCCCAACGGCTTTTAGCTACGGGAGTGACCTGACAGGACCTGAGCGTAAGCAGGTTTTGAGACGGCGACGGCAGTAGACATATTGGTTCTTTGTTGAAGAGCGCATGCTCAGAGCTACGCGCATGCTCAGAGATATGCACGCATGCTCAGAGCGTGGAAAGTGGACCGTCACCATGCACTCTCAAAGACCCTCCATTGCCAAAATGAAACTCGCTGCTTCCAGCTCACGACATGACAGCACATCATGACCGTTGCCGTATACGGTATTGCACGGTGGCCTTACCTGGTACTTGCGCAGTGGCGGCTGGTAGGCGCGCGGCCTGTAGAACATCCGCTGGCTTTTCTCTGTGTGGATATCGCCAAGGTACAGCTCCTCCCAGGATACGAACTTGGCGATGCCTGGGTTGAACTCCGTGTGGAACTCGTGGCGCACGATCTGCAGCTCGTGCATGGCGAAGTCCATGGCCTCGGTGCACTCGCTGGGGGCGCCCTCCTGCTCCCAGTCCACGATGACGTAGCGCTGGTAGAGCTCCAGGGCGTGGTTGGTGGCGCTGAAGAAGCCCGGGCAGGTCTTGTTGACCTGCGCCCGCAGCGTCCGCCCGGCGGCCTCGTCGTACACCACCATGGTGACCTTGGCCACCTGGTACTCGGCCTCCGTGGCTCCTTCAACCACCCAGGAGGCCTGGCCCAGAGCCAGGGTGCCCCGGATCTTGAGGGAGTAGGACGGCTGCCGGCACTGGTTGTCCGAGTAGAAGAACTGGTGCAGGCTGAAGCTGGAGTCGTAATGAAACTTGTAGCGCCTCAGGACGAACTCGGGACCTGGGCGCACCTCACACCTGCGACACAAAGACAACAAGAAGACGGAGGAGGAGGAAGGGGGGGGGGGGTCAGTGATCACATTCGTAATTTTGTTTTCGCTGCATCGCTGCTGTGAAGAACTGTTGGCGACCAACTATAGGCTACAGACCATGGTTAGAGAATAGAGGCCGAGGTAGCAGTCCAAAGGTCACACAGAATCGTGGAGATGCCAGTGACCCTGTTCTCCACCGACAGACAAGGAAGTGGTTATTGAAGTGGTTGCATTTCTTCATATACCAAAACATTTATACTCCATATTCGGATATAATGATCTAGACAAACTAAACCGCTTGCAATTTGTCAAGTGCTTCCACTATTAAAAAAAAACCGGAATATTTTCATTTCATTCAGACATATTCGAATACTCGGCGAAAAATGTACGTGGAGCGAAATTTCAATCCTTGAAATTCTCTTAAAATCTCTCTTAGTGCACTGTATATGTGACCCGGCACAGCGACATGAGGAATGTCCCACCAAAACACTTTTCGAGTAAACAACGCCTGAAGTCAAAGTATCTTCTCAATTCGATAGAAAAAAAAATATATATATATATATATTTTCGGAAATCTAATGTATTGGAGGATATTATTTTTATAGGATTTTTCCGAAATCCGTCTCTAAATGTTGAAAAACGAGGATTTCGGGAGAGTGTTTGTGTACTGTTTTCATGAAAATGTAAAGTTCCTGCCTTTTTGAATAGCCGCATTCGAGGAGTTAGAATGGTGCTGCTATATTGTGTCACAGCGGTGTTGTTGTTGTTGTTGGATTGTCAAAAAATAGTCACAAAAATTCCCGACACTTCTGACTCCTAACACCTCTCATGAATCCAGACCAGCCCTGCTTGGGCACTCCCAAACAAACAGCGGAGTAAAATCAGACGGCCAACCAGTCCTCAACTCCAACTTCACGGGGATTTCTTCCGCATGAAACTATCCCGAGCAAATTTGTGTTCCCCCAACCGTTTTACAGCGTGCATTGGTACGGTACGGGAGGCGCAGACTGCATAATGTGAATTATTGCACAGCGAGGCACTGCTGCGTCGCACTGCATTGCCTGCGATGTGCCGGTGAAACAAAGCGGTTTCGGGTGTCACGTCCCCGACCCCGTGCGGTCCAGCATAGCTCGCCTGGGGTCAGATCAAAATTACACGGTGGAAGAGCGGGGAGTGCGACCATGCTGGTTACCCTTTGGTGCCCCTCCCTCCCTCCCCCTCCCTTTCTCCCTTCCTCCCCACATTTCATCCTCAATGCTCCCTCAATCCCTCCCTCTCTCCCTGCCTCCTTCCCCGCCTCCCCTCCCTCCCTCCCCCTCCCTCCCTCCCTCCATCCATCCATCCATCCACCTCCTTTTCTCCCCCGAGTCCCACACTAGCCACGCACGCCTCTCCAAAAGTCCACGGGGTAAGGGGGGACTGAAATTCACGGGGGACCCTCCAAGGAAATCTTGTCAAAATATCCAGTTCGCGACCTCGGAGTTGCAAACCAGACTAGAGTTACAAATTGAATCAAAGTGCCGTCAGGTTTCGTGGAGGAAGCAAGTTATGCGCGCCGACGTAAACGAGGTAGACCCGACTCTGTATCGCGGAGATCACTATTACTGCATATATTGAAACGGAATTTGTTGAAAAGAGAGAGAGGGAGAGACAGACATGCATACAGACAGCTAGACAGACAGCTAGGCAGATAGAGACACTGAACATAGACAAAGACAGAGACGGAGACGGGGACATGGAAGGGGTAGGGACAAAGACAGGGACGGGGACATGACAAATACAGGCCGAGACAGAGACAGAGACAGGGACAGAGATAGAGACACAGACACAGACACAGACAGACAGACAAACAGACAGACAGACGGACAGACAGACAGACAGACAGACAGACAGACAGCTAGACAGACAGCTAGACAGACAGCTAGACATACAGACAGACAGGCAGAGACACTGAACATAGGCAGAGACAGAGACGGAGACAGGGACAAGAAAGGGGTAGGGACAGAGACAGGGACAGGACAAAAACAGACCGAGACAGAGACAGGGACAGGGATAGAGACAGAGACACAGACAGACGGAGACAAAGATAGAGACAGAGGAAGGGGAAACGTGACCTATCAAACAGGCATTTTCTTAAAGGGAAGTATACTGACTGCGTGATTCCAAATGGCTGTATCCAGCTTTACAACTAAAATGTTGTTTGCATCTGAATGAAAAAATAATGGGAAAACGATCCGTGGAGATATACGGCAGTTCACGGTTAAATGCTACCTGGTGGTGCCCCCACCTCAGCAAAGACTAGTTGACTATTTGGGAAGGCCCTTACCTCAGAGCTGGATAGCTCAGGTGGTAAGACACGCATTTATATCTCGGTCAAGTCAATTTGCCTTTGCTATTTGGATAATGTTGCCATCCTTCGCGTTCCTTCACACACCCTAACCTGAGATTTTGGTCTGGGAGAAATGAGAGAGCGTGCTGAATGCTGACCACATGAAGACGTCATAAATGGGTCGGCCCCAGTCTACACGTTGCCCCGGGCCCAAACCAACCCCGCCATCAAAGAGGATGTCACTCACTAGCCATCAGTTACCCCCAGTGACCCTTACGCATAGCGTCAGGTAGCGCTACCAAGCACTGCGTGGAAGTATGACACTGGGCCGTGTTGCTGTTGGTGCCACAACGCGTTGTGAATGAGCAGCAGTAGCCCATTGACGGATGTCATGCAGTCGCAGAACCAATCTTGCTTTTAAATGCTCCAAGAAAAAACCCTTTGCCTTTATCCAAACGAGAATAATGCGACAATAATTGTTTAGGCAGCTAGGGAGCATGTTGACACCGAAGAGCAGCACAGACGGGTCTTCAGTATGAACAGCCCACATCAAGTGGCCGGCAACAAATGCCCCGACTGCGCATGGGCGGATGCCAATTTGCATACGGGGCACAGCCAGAGTCCAGTCAGTGCGTGCAGCTCACGAGGCGCCAAAACTCAAACGGAAATCCCCGGCACGTGCTGCTATGTAAACGGCGCTGTGAAGGATCTGGTGTTGATGGCACGCCGACGTATCAAATGTGTCCGTGTTTTCAAGCGGCTGGATCCCGCCATCATTTTTTTGTTTATGAGTATTTTGTCGGGGTGACTGATGCCTCGACTTTGCTTCGAATCCGTTGGGAGTGTTCGCCCGACCGGATCGCCAGGCACAGTGTAGCGAAGCTCTCGCCTTGAGCGTTTGTGTCACTCAGCACGGCCAACCAGCGCTGGCGAATTATCCACCGGGTGCCACGATTGCAACGCTGAGGGGACGGAGTCCGGATAGCGTCTTGCAATCCCCGCATTTCCTTGGGATTAGGTAAACGATCTGAAGTCGGGGCAACCTTATATGGGGAACGTTCTGCTGCTCGCGACGAAGGAAGGGAGGGGTTAGACCAAAATGCAATTCACTCAACTCAGTTCATCGGCCTTTTCAGTTCCCCTCCAACTGCAAAGCTCCGCATGTGAGCTGTGTTTATTTCACAGATGTGATATGTTGGGGTTTTTTCGTCGACGAGAATATAGTTCAATGAAAACATTTTACAAGACGTCTGCTGACGTCGCAACCACTTGACCACCGAGCTGGTCGCAGTCACGTGGCGGATTCGAATCTGTACAGCGGCGAGTCCCTAGATACGCTATGGTTTTGGTGTCGAGGAGGATGTACTTCAATGAGGGTTTTGCACCGCATGCTCGGTGTGCTGTCAGGACAGACGGAGACCCGTCCCAGATTATGTTCACTGACCTATTGGTTCGTTTTACGTGGTTGCGTTAGAAGTTCGTACTCTGTCTGTTCCCGGCGAGAAAAGACCACCGGCCGAATATCATGCGTTCTTCTGGAGTCTACCAAAGCATGACCAAAGTAACGCGACTCGAAGACAAGACAGAATAAACGGGCATCCCCTATATTCCCCCTCCCCTCCCCTCACCTCCCCTCCCCTCCCCTCGCCTCCCCTCCCCTCGCCTCCCCTCCCCTCGTCTAGCCTCTCCTACCCCCTCCCCTCGCCTCCTCTCCCCTCCTCTCGCCTAGCCTCTCCTACCCCCTCCCCTCGCCTCCTCTCCCCTCCCCTCCTCCCCCTCCCCTCGCCTAGCCTCTCCTACCCCCTCCCCTCGCCTCCCCCCTCCCCTCGCCTAGCCTCTCCTACCCCCTCCCCTCGCCTCCTCTTCCTTCGCCTCGCATTGCCTCCCCTACCCCTCCCTCGCCTCCTCTCCCATCCCCCCTCGCCTCGCCTCGCCTCGCCTCGCCTCCCCTCCCCTCCCCTCCCCTCCCCTCCCCTCCCCTCCCCTCCCCTCCCCTCCCCTCCCCTCCCCTCCCCTCCCCTCCCCTCCCCTCCCCTCCCCTCCCCTCCCCTCCCCTCCCCTCGCCTTCCCTCGCCTCGATTCCCCTCCCCTCGTCTCCCCTCCCTTCGTCTCCCCTCCTCTCCCCTCCCCTCGCCTAGCCTCTCCTACCCCCTCCCCTCGCCTCCTCTCCCCTCGCCTCCCCTCATCTCCCCTCCTCTCCCCTCCCCTCCCCTCGCCTCCCCTCCCAAAACCCTCCTCTCCCGTCCTGTCATCTCTCCTTCCCTCTCCCCTCCCTTAGTTACTCGGCGACCCGCTGAGCCGAACAAGCCAGACCGGCGCACCAGATGTCACCAGGCATTGGCGGGGTCATTAGCGACCAGCCCGAACCCTGCCGGGTGGTAGGGCCCGGGAGCCCTCCCCTCCCCCCAAATATTAGCTCTGCCTGGATGTTGCAAAACAGAATTGGTAATGGACATGGGAATATTGCCCGCCGCGCGCGATGGCTGACTCCCCCTTTGTGCGATGTAGGCCCGCTATGGGGCAGACCTTATTGACACAGCGCTGTGCGCAGCAGGACTGCCAGAACCGCCTCCGAGCCTGTCCCACCATTCTACACAAAGCCCCGCTGCCCGCTAAAAGCTTAACGCTGATCTGTTTCCAACATTCCTGATTGAATTAACCTTGAGCCAACTTTTCACGATGCACTTTTTTCTTCTTCTTTGCTTGGCCTATGCAGCCCGTGTCCACTTTGCTCAGTGCCTGCTTACATTGTTCATCGAAGTTGAAGGAAGTGGAGACACGAGAGCGGTTAATGTAGTTATGTAGAACTCGCGAGTACAGGTCGGGCTGTGATAACGGTAGGGGGCCTACGTATGATGACGGGCATGCAGTTCGTTAGCACTGGTCAGTATGGCACCTTTAGTCAATGGCACCAGTTTGATCAATGTGGCACATTTCATAAATGTGGCACCTTTAGTCAGTATAGTACATGTGTTGTAGTATCTGTAGTCAATGTGGCACCTTTAATCAATATGGGACCTTTTGTCAATATGACACCTTTTATCAATGTGGCACATTTCAATAATGTGGCACCTTTAGTCAATATAGTATCTGTAGTCAATATGGCACCTTTAGTCAATATGGTACCTTTAGTCAATATGGCACCTTTTATCAATGTGGCACATTTCAATAATGTGGCACCTTTAGTCAATATAGTATCTGTAGTCAATATGGCACCTTTAATCAATATGGGACCTTTAGTCAATATGACACCTTTTATCAATGTGGCACATTTCAATAATGTGGCACATTTAGTCAATATAGTATCTGTAGTCAATATGGCACTTTAAGTCAATATGGCACCTTTAGTCAATATGTCACCTTTAGTCAATATAACACCTTTTGTCAATATGGCAACTTTTATCAATGTGGCACATTTGATAAATGTTGGGCCTTTAGTCAATATAGTACATGTGTTGTTGTATCAGCAGTCAATGTGGCACCTTTAATCAATATGGGACCTTTAGTCAATATGACAACTTTTATCAATGTGGCACATTTCAATAATGTGGCACCTTTAGTCAATATAGTATCTGTAGTCAATATGGCACTTTAAGTCAATATGGCACCTTTAGTCAATATGGCACCTTTAGTCGATATGGTACCTTTAGTCAATATGGCACCTTTAGTCTATATGGTACCTTTAGTCAATATGTCACCTTTAGTCAATATAACACCTTTTGTCAATATGGCAACTTTTATCAATGTGGCACATTTGATAAATGTTGGGCCTTTAGTCAATATAGTACATGTGTTGTTGTATCTTCAGTCAATGTGGCACCTTTAATCAATATGGGACCTTTTGTCAATATGACACCTTTTATTAATGTGGCACATTTCAATAATGTGGCACCTTTAGTCAATATAGTATCTATAGTCAATATGGCACCTTTAATCAATATGGGACCTTTAGTCAATATGACACCTTTAGTCAATATCCTAACACCTTTTGTCAATATGGCACCTTTTTATCAATGTGGCACATTTGATAAATGTTGGGCCTTTAGTCAATTTAGTACATGTGTTGTTCTATCTGCAGTCAATATGGCACCTTTAGTCAACATGGCATTTTTAGTCAATATGGCACCTTTTGTCAATGCACCTTAAGTCAATAAGGCACCTTTTGTCAATCTGGCACCTTTAGTCAATATGGCTCCTTTAGTCAATATGGCACCTTTAGTAAATATGGCACCTTTAGTTGATATGGCACCTTTAGTTGATATGGCACCTTTAGTCAATATGGCACCTTTAGTCAATATGGCACCTTTTTCAATGTTGCACCTTCAGTCAACATGCATATGGTGGGTCCTATGCAGTTTTTGGTAGAACAAGTTTAAAGTTCTGGTACAGGTCAGAGTATTGCAAAGGCTGCCAGGGCGTCATTGGACAGAACGAACTTCTGTGGTGTAAAGCAAAACAAAAAGTGAAACCGAAAATGGAATTCACTGGACAGGGGCCCCAAGTGGCAGAGGAGGCTAAAAATGACGCAGGTATAAACAAAACATTAAGCCAATAGTCTCGCTTTTGAGTCATATGTGACCCGCCACAGTGACATGAGGAATATCTTACCAAAACACTTTTAGAGTAAACAATGCCTTAAGTCAAAGTATCTTCTAAATTCGATTTTAAAAAAAATAAAAAAATAAAAAAATATTTTTTTATTTTCGGAAAGTTGATGTATTGGAGGATATTATGTCCAAAGGATTTTTCTGAAATCCGTCTCTAATTGTTGAAAAAACGAGGATTTCCTGGGAGTGTTTGTGTACTGTTTTCATGAAAATGTAAAGTTCCTGCCTTTTTGAATGGCCGCTTTCGAGGAGTTAGAATGGTGCTGCTATATTGTGTCTGGTACCAAATGAACGAGCGAAGTCCCCTTGTACTATTTACAACAAAGTTCACACGGAAATAATTTTGATATCATTTGAAAGCTAATGTTATACTCTTTCACATCATTAGAAAATCTCAAAATCTCAAGAGTGGGGGTTATTCCTCATTATGCTGTGCTGGGTCACATATGGTTTCAATACAATCCAATCAGACAATTGGTGTTCTACTTCAAGTGAAGCCATGATCACATCTGCAAACAAATCCACGGAAAGGTATACCTGCTTACTACACAGGTTATCTTCAAACACAAATGTTGCGTTTGGGAAATACATTCTAAATATGATATCAAACGCCCTCTTTAGTTCACTAGGTGTTTATGATTCCAAACTCGTCCAAATCCAAACACACCCGAGGATGACGTCACTGCAACTGTCGTGAAATAGATGTTCGGCTTAGCTTAACCAATAGAGATACCACTTGCACAACATTGGCTCCATCCAGACACCCGTAATGGTTTATTCATGGCTCGGCCGTGTTGCCCCTCCGTGGTCAGTCTAACGTGACACACGATGACGTCACCACGACGTGTCTTCGCTCGGACCGAGTTGGCATCGGATCGATTGAAAGCATACACCCGAACAATGCCTCCGAGAAATGAAGACTACAAAAAAACAAAAGACGCGTTTCTAAGCGACAAAATGGAGGGACAAAAGACCAACGTGCCATCTTCACTATAGTGGGTGCCGTATAAGTTGATCACTGTGCCAATCAGGATCTTGTGTTTCAACGCTTTGCATTGCCAAGGCAGGCCTGGATCGCATACAGAAATTACGTCCTGTAATTGACCGGGCATGATATTGCTAGGGTGTTCTCAAGTTACCAACCCTGACAAGGCCAGTCCACGTTCCAATTTCTCTCTTCTTCTTTGCTCTGTTACTCACCCCTCGCTCCTCCCCCAATAAACCAATCCGTTCATTTACGGCGTTCGGACGCGTTTAATTAAAGTAGATAATTTCTTTTCTCAATTCTTGGCGTGTACCGCGGGGGGGGGGGGGGTATCAGAGACGCTGGGCCGGCAAATCGTCGGGCCGGCGTTATCGGCTTCGTCCTGTGTGCCTTGCTTGCGACGTTGGACCGTGCGGCGTGTCTTTCGGCACTCCAACAAAACTTCGCCCGGTAAATGAATCTGTCCGTCAGCACCCCGGTCTCTGTTAGCCGAGCTCGACCTCCGACGATATTGCAAATATGTTGTGCCTCCGTGTATATATAGACTCGTCCGGTCTTGTGCTTAAAGCGAATGCAGCAAGTAAGCTTCGGCTGTATACGCGCACACGGAATGTCTGCTGAAACAAATCTGTACAAAAAGACTAACGCATTGCTTCTCGTAACAAGCTGCTACATCCATTGCGTTAGCGTCTGCCCTTAAGCACTTCATGAAGACATACCATGACCATTCCTAAAGCCGTATCATCTAATATCTCAAATCAAACAAATAAATGAAAAACTAACTGATAACTGACTGGACCGGGACTTGAACCCGAGACCTCTGGTCTTACCATTTGATGAGCAATCCAGCCTTCACATGACCTCAGATGGAAAGTGGCCTTCCCAAATAGTCAACTGACTGATTTTCCATCATCTTAGTGTGGCCCACGTTTCATGTTCGTGTGAGAAGGCTGTCATTTAAATGTTACAGTATTGGCGAAAAGTCAGTAGGCCTATAGGTCTAGTCGAGATTGTCCACTTCATTTCGCTGCGAGAGCATGGGGGTTTTCAGCAACGACCATACCTGCGTGATTTGTCGGTAGGTCTGGGCTTCTGCCCTGGCAAGGGTAGGCACCAGACTAGTCGGCGAATCTTCCATACTCCACACAGCGGAACCCACTGGCGGCAAGGAAGATTGTGTCGTGTCCAGACTGCAGTCGAGAAAGGTTGCGTAAGTTACGCAACGTACAAAATGTTGCGTAAGTCTTGCGCCGCCCAATGGCTCTTTTGTGCACTATTTAGAAAAGGTCAACATTTAGTGGGCCTGACGTTTCGATCCTAGCAGGACCTTTCTCAAAGGCATTTGAGAAAGGGCCTGCTAGGATCGAAACGTCAGGCACACTAAATTTGCCTTTGAGAAAGATCCTGCTAGGACCGAAACGTCAGGCCCACTAAATTTTGAGATTTGCATTTTGGTAATTTTAGTCAGTAAGCAGTTTGCAACATTTTTGTATATCACTATTTTAGAAAAGGCAGCAAAATGTTGCTTAAGTTACGCAACAAAATGTTGCGTACGCAACATTTGAAGTTTGGCGAGTCTTAGGATATCTCTTCTTGGTATCTATATTGTCTTTGCCAACACCTGAGATATATTTCTGAATGAAATGAACTGATAAGTTCATGGTTTCATGGTAGAGAAAAAAAACAGGCCTTTTCTTTCAATCTATCGGTGGGATCTGATTCGAGATGCGAGATTTCTCATGCTGAGCTGAGAGCTTTGTCGCGGTTGAGCTTCGTTTACGGCGTTGATTCCAGGGCTGGCTGAAAGGTGATTGCTGCGTGTGACGTGACTCTAGCCAGACCATCCTGCCAGGGCCGGATCACGACGGCCGCAGCCTTCGATGGGAGATTTAAGGCGCCGTAAACATGAGCGAGGCATCGGCTGTTGGACGCGCGGAGACACCCCGGCCATCGGGCTCATCAATACTGACAGAGGACGCGAGGAGGGGGGGGGGGCCACAGTGCGGTCCGGCAATGCAATGGGGGTCGAGCACAAAAAGACCAACCCCAATTTCTCTGGGAGAGACGGACCAGGGGTCTACCAACAGAACACAAACAGATAAATTATGGAGACGTTAATACGCCCGCTCCAATTTCCACAGCGCGCCTGGTGAGTCAGACAACTTTGTTTTTCACGGTCCAGACATCGAAGTAAGCGAGATGACGGAAACATCTGTAGTCCGTGGGGCCGTGAAAATATGACCGCCACTTGAAAAAAAATGACCATTTTTTTTTTTTTTTTTTTTTTTTTTTGGGGGGGGGGGGGGTCAGAATGCAAGAGGGGTGGGTTAAGAGAGGTAGTACGTGGCTGAGTCCGAGCAATCGCAGCCGATGGGTATGCCTTTGCAATCATCCCCCGACTCTCCTTAATAGAAAGAGAGAGAGGGGGGGAGGGGGGATGTGAAGGGGCCGGGGTGGGCTGACATCGATATAGGTGCCAGGACCTAATGCGCTGTCCACAGTGCGTGTCAGCGCGCGCGCTCATCTCGAAGTGACGCGTCCCCTCCAATTTTTTTCCGAATTCATTCTTTGAAATCTAATCAAGAGTTTCATCGGAGGGAGGAGGGAGGTGTAGACCAACACTCTCTCTACCCCTCTTCCATCAAATAATCCCATTTCACTGCCCTGGCCTTTCATTACTTATCCTCCCTTAAAATGCTTTGAACCCCCTCCCCCCTCTCCCTTGGTCTTCTCCACTCCATCCCCCTCATCCTCCTTTCTTTTTTTACTCCGCTACTGGACGAGTGCTGGGGTTTGTTGTATGCTCGGTGTACCGTATATCGGAGCGAGTCAGCTGGTCTCTGCCAACGGGCATTAGGCACGGGCCGGACGGGGGTGGGCGAGAGTAAGGAGGTGGAGAGGAGCACTGCGGCGAAATTGAGCCTGTGTGACTCATCTTTACTTCTTTTTTCCCCCCATTTTTGAGTCACTCGTCCACGGGCCCCGCCTCTCCCAGACTGGACCAGGGCGGGCCCCTGTACTTTGCCGACCCGACGAGCTGGGTCGCTATAGACGGGAGGGAGAGATAGAGAGAGAGAGAGGGAGAGAGACAGAGAGACGGAGAGGGGGAGACAGAGAGAGGGGGAGACAGAGAGAGAGAGAGAGAGAGAGAGAGAGAGGGGGGGGGGAGGGAGGGAAAGAGGTAGAGAGAGAGAGGGAAAGAGAGAGAGAGGGGGAAAGAGAGAGATAGAGAGAGAGGGGGAGAGAGAGAGACAGAGAAAGAGAGGGGAGATAGAGAAAGAGAGAGAGAAGGAGAGAGAGAAATAGAGAGAGAGAGAAGGAGAGAGAGGGAGAGGGAGAGAGAGATAAGGGAGAGAGAGAGAGAGAGAAAGGGGGGGAGGGAGAGAGAGAGGGAGAGAGAGAGAGAGAGAGAAATGGGGAGAGAGGAGGAGAGAGAGAGAGAGAGAGAGAGAGAGAGAGAGAGGGAGAGAGAGAGAGAGAGGGAGAGAGAGATAGAGAGAGAGAGAGATGGGGGGCAGAGAGAGTAGGGGAGAGGGACCCACGAGCTGGGTCTCTATGGACGGGAGGGAGGGAGGGATCGAGGGAGTGAGTGAGAGGGTGGGAGGGAGAGAGAAGGGAGAGAGGAGGGAGACAGAGAGACAGAGAGAGAGGGGGAGAGGGAGAGGGCATGTGAGAGGGAGAGAGACAGAGATCCACGAGCTGGGTCTTTATAGACGAGGGAGAGGGGGAAGGAGAGAGGGAGGAAGAGGGGAGGGGAGAGGGAGAGAAAAAAAGATAAAGAGATGGGGAAGGAGGGAGGGGGAGAGAAAAGAGACGACGAAGAAGAGAGAGAGACTGGCTAATGATAATCATTAATCAGTGCGACTGTAGGGTTTAACTACGGAGGATCCTCCATGGTTTAACAGAGGCGGAATCTCAAAAGGGTGGTTCTTTGTTGTCACACTGTAACGGGTTGGAATTGTACAGAACTGAAAACCCCCAAACCCGCGCCCAAATGTATAAAACCTCCATTTCGTGAAGGGCCCACAAAGTTCGCGACGCGACTGGAAGCACTGGGCCTGATCCTTTGGCCAGATGTTGGCGTTCATGCAGATCAGCAATGTCCGTGTCATCTTTTATCTCTGGCGACGAGGGGGCACAGAGGGGCTATTCAAAGGCCATTATACGGCCGAGGTCAACAGAATGGCAGTTCTCCGTCAGGGGCAGACGTGGCTTCGACGCCACAGAAAGAAAGGCCCATCTTCAGCCGAGCCCCGAGCATTCCTCGCCTTCAATTTGGTGACTGAATATCGGGCATGCCACTGTGAGCCATAATATCGCTATCCTTACCGCCATCAAACCACCCCCTCTCCCTCTCTCTCCCCTTCTCTCTCGCCTTTCTCTCTCTCTCCCTCTCACTCTCTCTCTCTCGCTCGCTCTCTCTCCCTCCCTCCATCCCTCTCACTCCTCTCTCTCTCTCGCTCTCTCTCTCTCTCCCCCTCTCTCTCTCCCTCTCTTTCTCCCTCCCTCCCCTTCTCTCTCTTCCTCTCTCCATCTTTCTCTCTCTGTATCTCTCTCCCTCCCTCTCTCTCTTTCTCTCTCCATCTCTTTCTCTCTCCATTTCTCTCTCTCCCTCTCTCTCTCTCTCTGCATCTATCTCCCTCCCTCTCTCTCTTTCTCTCTCCATCTCTTTCTCTCTCTCTCCCCCTCTCTCTCTGCATCTCTCTCCCTCCCTCTCTCTCTTTCTCTCTCCATCTCTTTCTCTCTCCATCTCTCTCTTCCCCTCTCTCTCTGCATCTCCCTCCCTCTTTCTCTTTCTCTTTCTCTCTCCATCTCTCTCTTCCCCTCTCTCTCTGCATCTCCCGCATCTCCC
>OX465110.1:19266542-19485072 GCA_949987565.1 Luidia sarsii
TTTTGTTCTCGTATTGTAGCCCACGTTCCATCATTCAGTCCTCACAGCTCCGTTCATACTCGAGGGAAATTGATAAAGGGCTGCTCTACCACTACCACCAATAAGTAGTCAACTATAGTCTTGGGCCGGGCGGGGGCGCCAGTACCTGTTTTCAGTTGAATGAAAATGATCGGCTCCGTTCACTTGTCCTCTTTGAGTGGAGGACCCGTTTTTGGGGGGAGCTTTCTTCAGACGGGGGTGCTTAATGCAGTGCAGCACACAGACAAAAACAAACACACAGACCCTTGAAAGGCTCTCTCGACAACTTCGACTGTCACATCTTGTCGGTCTGCCGTGTGCCCGTGATTACTCTGTATTGTTCCAGACGTCTACTCCCCCGTTCGCGCACCGTGCTCGGCACCCATTCGGTGCCGCTCTGGTGCCGTCACCACGATTCCGTACGATACCTACTGAGCTCAACACTCGGAGAATCTCCGCTCCTTTTTTTTTAGCCCATCGAGTCTCGTGAAATAAAGAGGAAACGACGGTCCCCCCACTGCGCAGCTGATGTTGCCGTTGGAGGCGCGGCGAATTCCCGAAGCGGCACGCGGCGCAGGTGCAGCTTCCGGACCCGCTGGCGCGAGACTTACAGAGGCCGCGAGAAAGAGTTGGGGAGGGGGTGGGTGGGGGGGGGGGGGGTTGGGAGAAATCCGGTGGGAGTTTTAAAAAGCACCGACGGGTCCGTGTTTTACGAAGGTGTTTCTTTTCAATCGGACGGAGCCACGTAGCTTCCGGAACGATCCTAGCGAAGCTGACAGCCCACCTCCCCTCCTCCGCTTCCTCGCCCCCCACGGAAAGAAAAAAAATCGACTGGGCTTTTAAGGGAAAACACAGCATGCTATTGTTATTGACAAGGTGGTTCTACTTTTTTTCTCAGTGTCTCATTGCTTCTCATTTTTTTTTTTTTTAATAAACTCAAGCACGGTGTGATTTTGTAGCGCCAGCCACCACACCGCCCCAGCGTGGTACCAACCTTACCACCTGCACACGGCTTCACGCGTTCACACGACGCAGTAAAAAAGCTTCACGCCTTCGGAGTCTCCACGGCGATTTGACAGTTTTCAGACTGCCCAAGCGGCTGCTCCATCTGCGAAGGTGTTTCTCACCCTCAACCCAGCCCCGCACCGATCGATCTGCATTGCTTTCATGGGCCGTGTAGATAGCTGTGCGCACCCTTTAAGGCCCCAACATTGGGAAGATCGGAAAACATCGATGTCGTCAAAATTCTTTCCAATTTACACAGTTTGTAGATGGTCATGATAGAATCCTCATATTGAAATCTTACAGTCTGGGATGCTGTACTTCTTGAGAAATCTTCACTCAAACAACGACAAAAAGTTAATTACTCGCGAGTAATAAACTATTTCTTACACTACAGAACGGTGCGAAAGCCTTTTTCTACTTTCACAGGATTTCGGATTTGGGATGTTTAATGGTTTAACACACAAACTGTGGCAATCTATTTTGGGGGAATGTTTAATGGTTTAACACAAAACTGTGGCAATATGTTGTCCTTTATCAATGCTGCATAGGGTCTGTAATGAGACTCGAGGCACTACAAAACCACGCAATAATGCACTACTGTATACAATGGTGATATACAAAAATGTTGCAAACATTTGTGTTCAGTCCTTCACACTTCTCTCTTTGATCTTTCCCCCTCTTGTCACTAATCCCTACCCTACTCCTTGCCCCCTTCTCTTTGATCTTTCCCCCTTCCTCTCACTAATCCCTACCCTACTCCTTGCCCTTCCCTTTGATCTCTCCCTACCAGCTTCACTCTTTGTCCTTTGTTTCTCATCCGTGTCCCATTCACTCTCTCCCCCCTTCCTTCGTGTACATGTATCTGTTTTGTCATTGTCACTCTCCCTTTGAGAAAGGTCCTGCTAGGATCGAAACGTCAGGCCCACTATATTTTAAGATTTACTGTATACAATGATAAACTGCTTGGTATAACACATACAGCTATGGTTTCGTGCTGCCCAGTATAATTATAACCGAGGTAAGGAACAACAGTGATATAAACCTGCAGCACGTGTAGGAATTCGTGTTAGACTCGTTCTCGTTTGTCTCCGTAGACTCGTTCTACAGTCGATCATTATGGAAGACGAACTGGTCTGTGGCCAGTGATCTGACAGTGTACTGACGTATGGGGCGCCGCCAGAATGGCCTGCGTTTACCCGACAGAGGCGTGTTCCAACTGATCCAGATTGATTTGTTTCACGCAGTTTCCTCGGAGGGGGAACGCCGACACCCAACTCTAGCACGTGCACGAGAAAGGGTAGATTTTCGCTGAGCCCCCGTAACATCGTACAAAGCACGAAATAAATCGAGTGTGAACCGACCGCAGCTATATTAATCAATTCGCTGCTTTCCGATTGTCAGTGACATGGCTGTTGCAAAACACGAACTAATACACACATACCTGAATCTGTATCCTTGTGGAGACATTGCTTTGTTCTCGTGCACTATACAACCGTGTGAGAAACTGTATTTTAAAAATGCTCCCATTTCAACCACATTTACTTTACTGGGTAGAAATTTGGACCGTATGTCCCTTATATATAACACTTCCATTTGCGACGGATTCTTACCCACCACAAATTTCCCATTTTTGAGTTATCTCCAAATACCAGTTTCGTGAAAACCTTGTGGAGACCTATACACCTTTACAATTTCCCTGTGGAGACCTATTCAACCTGTTATCTCAGGTCTCCACAAGGCACCAGACTCGCGTGCACTCATTCGGGAAAACAAGTAGTTCTTGGATCAAAAGGCATGAGTTTTCTCTATACGCGTTTGGTGGCAAGCTCTTCCAAAACGGCAACATACTAATGTATGCCACAGACGCGCTGGCATGTAGATTGTATATACATGTACATAGGAACCATTGCTCCGGGCCATTGGGTTATTACCCGGTACCAGTCACTGCATATCGATCCCTCGTGATCAAGTTCGCAAATCGAACCTTTGCTAGGTCTGGTGACACGAATCCCCCCATCCCGAAAGCTGTAACCAATACGCGCCAGTCGCCGGGGGGCCATTCTATTTTTTTTTCTTTCCAATGCTATGCATATAGGCCTACACGTTGATGTCTTGGAAAGCCAGGGTCGGGGAATATTTCGTTAGAAATGGCATTTTTTTTTTGCGGTCGGATCTACAACCAACTCGTGAACGTTGTCTCGCCCCAAAGTGAATTACACGCACATTATTATCCACCGCGGGCAGGCGTCCACCACAGCGCGTATGATGTCAGTAACATTGCAATCGGTTCACCAAAATATGGCTTTAGTTTAAAACTGCTCTTTAAAGCCCCTACACAACATTGGTGAGATCGAAAAACAGAAATGCTCACACATAAAACTGGTTATAGTAGAAACCTCGCACTGAAATATTTCTGCCTAAAATGTTGTATTTTGGGAGAAATGAGTAAAAGAAATAGTTTACGTCTCACCGAGATCTAAACTATTCTTCGGAACAGTACGGCGTTGAATGCTGCATTTTCGCGAAACAAATAAAGCGGTTTTCACGATTTTCTCGAGACTCGATTGGCGGATTGAGCTGAAATTTTCACAGGTGTGCTATTTCATGCATATGTTGGATCGGACAATGTACGTATGCTATTCTTTGACGAAGCTTCTAGAAGCACAAGACTCGTGTGGAAGAGGAGATCACCCTTTTACAACAACAGCGGCGCACGATGTCCCCACTTGTCAGTCTTGGGGTAACCAGTGGTCGATTTCATGAAACTCAAAGTAACTTGAGACAGATCGCAAGAAGATGAGCGATGCACAGAAACCGTAGGACCGATCCCACCTCACGATGGGTCATCCGTCGTAAGTTGAGTTACGGTGCATCGTAAGGCTTTGTGAAATCTTCCCCTGAACTTGTTTAAAGACTGGTGAGTCTGTCAATTTCAAGCAAGAGATACAAAACACCCACAAGACGCGGGCAGCTCGCTGACCATATGGGAGCAACCTGATAAGTGCGGGTATCCAAGCCTTAGAGTAAGTTACTGCTGCAATCAAAACGTCGTAATCCCTTGGTGTTTTTTTTTAAGATCGCAGGTGTCTGACTATTTGGGAAGGGTCCCGCAACCCAAGGGCCGGGTAGCTCAGGTGGTAAGAGAGCCGGTACGTTAAAAAAGAAGGCATGGGTTCGAATCCCGGTCCAGTCAAAATCTCTTCGCTATTGCCATAATTCATTGAATGGTGATATGTGACCCGGCACAACGACATGAGGAATATCCCACCAAAACACTTTTTTGAGTAAACAACGCCTGAATTTTTTTTTTTTTTTTTTTTTGGTGGTGTTTTGTGTTAATACTAAGGATTTGTGTTCTATTGATTGATTGCTTCACTTGCATTGAGCCCTCTCCCTACCGTCTACGGTCTAAATTAGCATGAGCATTCCTTTTCCGGCTCAGTGCAAGTGTTGCAATGGGGCCCAACACTTAAAAGCTGTGCTTCTTGATGGGTCCCTCTGCAGTATCGCATTCATTGTTTATTTATATTAAGTTATCACTCAATGTGCCAGTCATCTCCCTATTAATTTTGCCTATTCATTCTTTGTGATGTACATTCTGTGATATGTGCTTTGTTGGTTGATGCTGTGGAAAAAGAAATAAACTAAAACTAAACTAAAACTAAGTTAAAGTATCTTCACAATTCGATTACAAATCAATTTTCTTTTTTGATATTTTTCGGAGATTTTAAGTATTAGAGGATATTATATTTTGATATCATTTGAAAGCTAATGGTATACTCTTTCACATCATTAGAAAACCTCAAAATCTCAAAAGTGGAGGTTATCCCTCATTATGCTGTGCCGGGTCACATTATGTCTAAGTCTTCTGTCGTGCTTACTGTTAACTTCCACACGGCAATGCACAAGCCCTTCTCATCTGTATGCCTACACGGAGACAGGACACGAAAAACAAGCCATTTGAAATGACAACTCTCCCATCTATCGGCTATAATGCAACCACGTTTCTCCGCTTTTAAAGGTGTCCGTTATATTCCATGCTCTGGTTTGGTTGGACTCGGGACTGGCGCAAGCGTTCGGTTGGTTGTTTTTTTTTCGATTCTTCGGCAACCACTTCGCTCCCCGTGACTGATTGCACAACTCAATCGCCGATCAATCGATATCGCGGGAACTGCGGAACGCCCCCGTTGTAGATACAGACACATCGGAGCCTCATTGGTACCTCGTGATGCGGGCCCCTCTCTCACCCCCACCCCCCCCCCCACCCCCACCCCCGGGGGGGGGGCCTCATCACGACTCACCGGGCGCACTGCGGGTTACGAGACTTCCGCGGTCACTTCGGGCGAGTGCAAACTGCCCGGGTTTCTTTGACGCCATGAGTTTTGGCAGCTCCACTTCGCAAAGAAACTTGATGAGATAATAGCGTAGGACTACTCTATAAAAGAAATGCAATGAAATTAAAGAGAGAGAACTACCAGTAATTAAAACACACCGCGCAGATTTGGCCTGCACTATATCGTTCTGTAATCCTTTACTTTCTCTATACCCCAACATCTCTCTCTCTCTCTCTTGTGTCTCTCATCTCTCCCTTTCTCTTTGTTTTCTTTTCCTCTGTTTCTATGTCTCTCTGTCTGTCGCTCTCTCTCCGTCTCTTTGTTTCTCTGCCTCTCTTTGGCTGTCTGTTTCTCTCTATCGCTCTCTCCCCTGACTCTCCCTGTCCCTCTCTCTCTCTCTATATATATATATATCTCTCTCCCTCTCCCCCTCTTTCTCTCCCCTTCCCTCTCTCCCTCGACGACTCCCCTCTCTCTCCCTCTCTCTCTCTCTCCCTCTCTCTCACTCCCCCTCTCTGTCTCTCCCTCTTTCCTTTTCTGTACCTCTGTATCAGTCTCTTTGTGTCTCTCATCTCTCTTTCTCTTTTCTCTGTCTCTCTGTTTGTTGCTCTCTCTCTCTGGCCGTCTCTTTGTTTATCTGCCTCTCTTTGTCTCTCTGTTTCTCTCTATCTCTCTCAGTTTCTGCGTCTTTCTGCATGTCCCTGTTTCTATTTGTTTGCCACTCCTTCCCCCTCTATCTCTCTCTCTGTTTCTCTCTGCCCCACTCTGTCTCTCTGTCTTGTTTAACTCCCTCTGTCCCTCTCCATCTCCATCTGCCTCTGTTTGTCTGTCTATCCCCCTCTGTCTCTCCCCGTCTCCATCTGTCTCTCTCCATCTCCCTCTGCCTCTGTTTGTCTGTCTATCCCCCTCTGTCTCTCCCCGTCTCCATCTGTCTCTCTCCATCTCCCTCTGCCTCTGTTTGTCCGTCTATTCCCCTCTGTTTCTCCCCGTCTCCCTCTGCCTCTCTCTGTTTCTCTCCCTCTGTTTCGCGCGGCACGGCGAGATCAGAGGAAAATTCCGCTTCGCCTCGTTTGGCATTTGCGCGGGGGTGCATTAACACCGCTGGCATACCCAAGACGTCGAGAATAATATGCACCAGCCCAGACGGTTTCTGCATGCTTGTACGTACCACAGTATTGTGCTTCCAGGTGTTGTTCACGTAACTGGACATGTACGTGCACATGTACACGCACTGTACATCCAGGTACATGTGTGTGTACACAAACGTGTATGTACATGTAGATTACCGAGCTAGGCGTGCAGGCGGAGCCGTGTTGATGCAACTGTGTGATTGACGTGGATCCGATTGCGGCAAGAAATGAGACAAACCTTCCGCTCTGGGCCCGTGGTCAGCCGCTGCCCAGCCCACGCCCAGACCTGACCGCACACAGCTCCGAGGCCTTGCCGATTGCACGCGGACTGATCGCCGCGTTGTCCGCTCGGCTGTACCCGTCACGCGAGGCAACACCCGCCCTCTCTTTAATCAACTTGCCGGGGTGAGATAGTAACGTTTAGAGGGCGTGCAGATTTAATTTGCGGTACATTCGCAGGGGTTTAATGTCGCTCCATTTAAAACACGGGTGTGTGTTTTTTGGTGTGGTTTTTTTTTTCCCTGAGAAGGAGGGGCCGCGCACACCGGAGGACGGCGGTGGAGCAATCTTTACAGCGAGTCAACACGCCGTGAACGGGCAAGCAAGACTGCGTGAAATTCGGTTCTCGGGTACTAATGGTTGCCGGGGTTGTGGGACAGATCTGGCGCGGTCGTGGCCGGGGTGGAGAGGGGGGAGGGTCGGTGGGAGAGAGTGGGGAAGGGTGCGCGTTGACAATCCTCGCACCGCAGGATTTCCGAAGCGTGCAGTCTGCGGAGTGTCAATAGCCCTGAGCCGATTGCGAAGCACCCCCCCCCCACTCTTAACGATGATTAAAAAGGGGGGAGGGAGGGGTGATGAGGCAGGGATTTGCAGCTCCGATGGGCTGAGATGGGATGGGAGGAGAGAGCCGCAAGCCTGATGTATGGTTCGTGGAGGAAAGCTGTGGCCCTCCCCGTCTCTCTCTCTCTGTCTCCCTCTCTCCGTCTCTCTCTGTCTCTCTACCCCCTGTATCTGTCTCCCTCCCTCTCCCTCCCCTCTCTTTCTCTGTCTCTCCTCTCTCTGTGTCTCTCTTCTTCTCCCTCCCCTCTCTCTCTCTCTCTCTCCCTCTGTCTGTCTCGCTCCCTCCCTCTGTCTCTCTCTGTTTCTCTCCCTCCCTCTCTCTGCCCCTGTCTCTCTCCCTCTCCCTCCCCTCTCTTTGTCTCTCCCCTCTCCCTCTCTGTCTGTCTCTCTCCCTCTCCCATCCCACTCTTTCTTTCTCTCTGCCCCTCTCTCCTCTCCCTCTCTGCATGGCTCTCTAGTACCACATCTTTCTCTCTCTCCCTCTGTCTGCCCCTCTCTCTCTCTCTCCCTCCTTCCCTCTAATTCTCTCTCTGTTTTCTCTCTCTCCTCTCTTCTCTCTCTCCATCGCTCTGTCTTTGTCTCTCTCCCTCCCCTCTCTTTCTTTCTTTCTATCTCTCTCCCTCCCCTCCTCTCCTCTCCTCTCAGTCCCTCTTTCTTCCTCTAAATGCCGTGTCTCCATGGAATAGCCCACGGGGAAAGACGATCGCTGGTTACAAGGAGGGAAGGAGGGGGGTGAGGACAATTGGTCCAAAATCGGGGCACACCGTCGCAATCGTATAGCGATGTTGCCAGCGCTTCGGAGCAGGTGTACATCGGGAGGGGAGTAGACTGCCAATCAATCATACACCTGTCACATATAGCCCCAGACGAATGACTCTCTATCTCAGCGGAGCGCGGGGCACCGAGGCCATCCGCTTTCGAGGAGGTGACGTTCAGCACGTGTAAAGGCTCCTTGCGTCCCGTTCACGACAAGATGATAGTCTAACTCGCTAGAGAGTCTAAGGTCCTCTCGGGTGCCAATACGGAGACTGTATACATCCCATTCCTTGTCTTTCCTTGAGGAGCACCTTCGCCCTTCCTCGGCACGCGGGAGATCATCGGCTGCGATACCTCGGCAGGACGAGGAATGGTCTCCGGTCCGGGGAGGCGTGACTCACGGCCTTCCTCAGACGGAGAAATATTCCTCTTCCCGAACAATGGGATGAGAGGTAAAGCTCGTCTAATGTTACCTTGCCGCCCATTCCCTCAGCGGGTTCTCTCAAGCCCTTGCTTGCTACACAATGGCCATGCAGTACCAGGTAACGCGAGATACATGGGTTGGACCGTTTTACAGCCAATTTGAACTCATCCCATGTACAGTGACTGAGAGAGAGAGAGAGAACATTCAGTTGGTCAAACACTTCCACGTCTATCGTGTATCGTGTAACTATAGTGTGAGCCAGGCGTGTCTTACATATACACTACATACCGTCCAGCACGGTCAAGACATCCCAATTGGGCCTATCGATCCCGCCCAAACCTCTACTCTATTACCGACCGATCAGGCTAATTAAAAACGATCCCAAGATGTTTGGAAGGAGGGGAGAGAGAGGGCGAGAGAGAGAGAGAGAGAGGGAGAGAGAGAGAGAGAGATAGAGAGATAGAGAGAGAGAGAGAGAGGGAGAGAGAGATAGAGAGAGAGATAGAGAGATAGAGAGAGAGAGAGGGAGAGAGAGATAGAGAGAGAGATAGAGGGAGAGAGAGATAGAGAGAGAGAGAGAGAGAGGGAGAGAGAGAGAGAGAGACAGAGAGAGAGAGAGAGAGAGAGAGAGAGGGGGGAGAGATAGAGAGAGAGAGAGAGAGAGAGAGAGAGAGAGGGGGAGAGATAGAGAGAGAGAGAGATAGACACAGAGAGAGATAGAGATAGAGAGATAGAGAGAGAGATAGGGAGAGAGAGAGAGATAGAGAGAGAGAGATAGACACAGAGAGATAGAGATAGAGAGAGAGATAGACACAGAGAGAGATAGAGATAGAGAGAGAGAGAGAGAGATAGACACAGAGAGAGATAGAGAGAGAGAGAGAGAGATAGAGAGAGAGAGAGAGAGAGAGAGATAGAGATAGAGAGAGAGCGATTAGCGGTGAGTTCTAATAAGCATTGCCAATTGATCCGTGGGTTTTTTTAAGGGCCGGAAAGTCTCATTGTTGCAGGAGATTACAGCGGGCGACTCAATTGATGGGACACAAAGGGCCAATTTCTCCCCACGCCTAAATGACCCTCTTAATGGGCAAACGTGAAGCCGAGTGTTCATGGAAATACTGCAACTCCACGAAGCCTATAGACACAGCATCACACCGGTGGCTACATGATATTCCACGGTGCAGAAACGTTCACTCCTTTGTACAGCCTATACCGAGCACAGTCGTTTGCCCAAAACTTGGTCTGTTGTTTTTGCTGTTGTTGTTTTTTTTGGCAAAAACTGGAGTTTGTGAATAGTTTCGATGAACACGGTCCATCGGTTAGACTTTTATAGTGGAAACGTTGTGACCCGTTAATACTTTGACCAAATCAAAATATCAATAACATATTTCCAAACACCTTTTTTTTTTACAGCGCTGCTATAACCTCGTTCATTAGATCCTATGCTGAAACAAACACTAAGCTCACAAACATTTGGATTTATTTTATAATTTGTGACGAATACTGCTAAATCTATTGATGTTATCTTGCATTATTTCCTTTCCTCCTCGCACTTAGTCTTAGCAATTTGTTCCCTCTTTTTTGAACATCCCCTATTATCCTGACTTCTCCGCCGTCCTCAAAAAGATTTGTAGCCAAACCACATCTCCCAACTTTGGCTCCGTAATTATCGGATTTGATTTCCTCGAACCGAAAGGCCGAAGGCCCCAAAGACTGGGGGTTTCAAATTATCGAAATTGATGCCCGATGAAGAGTTAATATTGAAGGCAGACAGGCAGGGAGAGAGTGAGAGAGAGGTGGAGAGAGAGGAAGAGAGAGGGGAAAGAGAAGTGGAGAGAGAGGGAAGAGAGAGAGGTGGGGAGAGAGGGGAAGAGAGAGAGGTGGGGAGAGAGGGGAAGAGAGAGAGGTGGGGAGAGAGGGGAAGAGAGACAAGTGGGGAGAGGGGAAGAAAGAGAGGTGGGGAGAGAGGGGAAGAAAAAGAGGTGGGGAGAGAGGGGAAGAGAGAGACGTGGGGAGAGAGGGGAAGAGAGAGACGTGGGGAGAGAGGGGAAGAGAGAGAGAGAGGTGGGGAGAGAGGGGAAGAGAGAGAGGTGGGGAGAGAGGGGAAGAGAGAGAGAGAGAGGGGGGAAGGGGAGAGGTGGAGAGAGGGGAGGGAGTGGAGATATGGAGAGAGAAACCGGGAAGGGAGGGAGACAAAAACAGAGAAATGGAAAGGGAAATGAGAAAAACAGAGAGAGGGAGCGAGAGTCAAGAGAGATAGAGGAAGTACAGGAGAAAGGAAAGAGAAAAGACATAGGCCTACAGAGGCAGGGAGGATAGAGAGAAGGAAGAGGAGAGGAGAGAAGTGGAAAGAGACTGACAGACAGACTGACAGTGAGAGACAGAGAGAGGTAGAAGGAAAACAACAACCGAACCCTCCCAGCGCTGTATCGGGTAAATAGCCTGGCGAATACAAACAGCCGCGAGGGTCGGTAACCCGACCAGGAAGTGCCATCAGAAAGGTTATACCAAAGCGCGCACTCATGGAGGCGAAGTGAACATCTTTTCCGACTAATGGGAACCTATACGAAACCAAAAACTATAGACAAGAAGGTCCACCGTTGGTTGTAAGAACCCATTTGAAATAAAACCCCTTTTCAAACTCAGTCTTGGAATAATTGCTGTACTAATTGAATGCACATTAATAATAATAAAAAATAATAAACCGTGTGATATAGCTGCAACATTGATAAGAGCAGTGTCATGCTCACATTGTCTTGGAATTGATGATAATTAAGGAGAAGTCCGAAGCAGTCTCCAAGCTGGTGCACTTTGATTATGTTGAAGGTGTGCATAAATATGCATCAAAGGTCTACACGGACGTACCTGCCCAATAAACGCTGCGGATGTTGTTGTTATTCAAAGTTGTTGTTGTGACTCGCGTGGAAACACAATATTGCGAGCGGTATCTTTAACCTCACTGCAGCCCTAAGTCCTCTCTCCCCCCTGCTCCCACCCTCACCCCACATCCCCCCTTCCCCTTCCCCTTGGCCCAATACCCGGTCACAATTGCTCGGTCAGGCGCGGTCGCACGGTGTAACAGTAATGAAATATTGATCGCCGCCGTGTGTCGGACAAGTACGGAACACGTCAAGAGCATGAGCCCCTCGCCTCATCAGGAATCAGCATCGGGCTTACCGCACGCAGCAGCCAAAAGTCCGCCGTACACGTACGTACGGGCCTGTCAGCACGCAAACGGCACTGACTGAGTATACACGTGTGTACCGTGGATTGGGGGAAGAGACCCAAATCCCACGCGCATTTTGATCGTCGTTGTCCATATGTGACCCGGCACAGCATAATGAGGAATAACCCCCACTTTTTAGATTTTGAGATTTTCTAATGATGTGAAAGAGTATACCAAAATGATATCAACATTATTTCCGTTTGAACTTTGTTGTAAATAGTACAAGGGGACTTCGCTCGTTCATTTGGTACCAGACACAATATAGCAGCACCAGTCTAACTCCTCGAAAGCTGCCATTCAAAAATGCAGGAACTTTACATTTTTATGAAAACAGTACACAAACACTCCTCCGAAATCCTCGTTTTTTCTACATTTAGAGACGGATTTCGGAAAAATCCTTTGGACATAATATCCTCCAATACATTAACTTTCCGAAAATACAAAAAAACAGAAATTGATTTTTTTTTATCGAATTGAGAAGATACTTTGACTTCAGGCGTTGTTTACTCGAAAAGTGTTTTGGTGGGATATTCCTCATGTCGCTTTGTCGTGTCACATATTGGTAACGAGGCCACCAAGGGACATCATTACAGAGCAGCTCTCAAGGTGGGGCACACCATTTAAGAAAGGTCAAAGAATCGCATCCATACTTTGTCAAACTCAACGTATCCATAATATAACAATCCGTTAACCATGTCATGAGAAAAACCGTGGAAATCAAATTAAATGCTAACCTTTAACAGACATAAATGGAGCTATTTAGAAACGTAACTCTTTGTTCCAACGATCGCTCCGCGGAACGATCGTTGGAAATTCAACCAATTTCCCCCTTTAAAAAAAAAAGATGTTCGAGCGCTAAATGTTCACGGAATGTCTGATGACACTATTACGAACTTCCTGATGCGTACCGGCAATCAAATTCTCAAAATGTGGAATGTCCGGAAATTGGGCAGTTTGCAAAATGGTCTCCCCTCCCTTTTAGCACCAACATTTCTTAAGCGGAAACAGTCATGGCTCATGAAATGGGGCTGCCTCATGTTCCCAAGTGAAGAAGAGTGAAACGGCAATTGAGATCATGTCACAATGTGGTTTGTAATCCTGTTTAAGCAGGGAAGACTTTTCCTGTTCAGCAGATTTTCACGCTTAAGTGACTCCATGAAATAGGGCCCGGGCTATGATTTTTCACCCCCAGCGCAGAGCGAGTTCGCTGCATGTAGAGAAACGTCTGGGAAAATAAAAAAACAACACGTCGGGCAAAACTCGCCTGGGTTGTATCGGAAACATTGCGAACTTGTGATGGATTCTAACCAGAGCGATCCAACAGTTCAGCGTTTTGGGGACAAATCATGTAACCAATTAACCTTGAGACTAAAAAGCTGGTTAAAACATTGGCTAGACATTGCCCAACATGTTCTTAATACATATAATGTGCAGGAAGTGGCGATTTCCAGTTACATTTTCGGTTTGCGAAACCAAAAAAAAAGTTACAATCATGGAGAGTACACATGGTTGTTCTTATTCAATTAGCCCCCCATAGGGCCAGAGGGCATTCTGCGCGTGAGGTTGTTATATAGCTCGAAGGAAATTATTTTCAAACCGGTTTCTGGAAAGTGATAACAAATCGTGGAGGTAGCCCGAAGCAAGGCAGAAGCACAATAAAAAGAAGTATGTATTTTTTTTTTAGCAGGCCCTTTCGTAAAAGGCGGTGTGGCCGAAAGGTCAGATGGTGTGAAGGTTTTTTTTTTTAGATGAGCATTTTGCTTCCTGTCGCCAACATTAAAGCAGTGTGCAGTATATTTTCGCAGTTTCTCTTCTTTAAGGGGTCGGACAAGGCATGCTCGATGTACAATGCAATGCAGTCAATCCAGTAAAGATGTGTATAGCTGCTCTTGAAGGTGAGACAGGTAGCATTTGGCCACTTTGTCCGTCTTCTGCTGTTCCCGTTGTCATATCCAAGTCAGACAACTATTCGAAGCAACATTACGTATCGATATCATATCTACATAAATCGGCACTGGAAATGGTACCTTCACGCTGCGAGTTTCATTCCTTTTATTGGGAATACTGAAACTGGATAAATTATAAAGAAATGGATATAACGTGTAGAGACTCTTCATTTGATATTGCTTAGATATCGGTGATACTGCAGATGGAATAAGAGCTTTCACTTATAACCATAGATTGCTGAACCGAGGCTAAAGAAAAGCGTGAATCACTCAATGCTGCAGCACGTTGGCTTAGTGCTTGAATCGACTGTGTGGTGTAGCAGCAGGCATGGTTTACACCTTTCTGGCAGTTGGCGGCATTGTGAGAGAAAAACCTTTTGCAACATGTACCGGTAGGTTTGCCATACGGGTCTTGAAATGATATGTCATCGGTGTGGTCGTCGTTGGTGTCGTCGTCTTCGTTTGTGTCGTGGTTGTCACTGTTGTCATCGGTGTGGTCGTCGCTGGTGTCGTCGTCTTCGTTTGTGTCGTTGATGTCATCGTTGTCATCGGTGTGGTCGTCCTTGGTGTCGTCGTCTTCGTTTGTGTCGTTGTTGTCACTGTTGTCATCGGTGTGGTCGTTGCTGGTGTCGTCGTCTTCGTTTGTGTCGTGGTTGTCACTGTTGTCATCGGTGTGGTCGTCGCTGGTGTCGTCGTCTTCGTTTGTGTCGTTGATGTCATCGTTGTCATCGGTGTGGTCGTCCTTGGTGTCGTCGTCTTCGTTTGTGTCGTTGTTGTCACTGTTGTCATCGGTGTCGTCGTCGTTGGTGTCGTCGTCTTCGTTTGTGTCGTTGATGTCACTGTTGTAATCGGTGTGGTCGTCGTTGGTGTCATCGTTGTCATCGGTGTGGTCGTCGTTAGTGTCGTCGTCTTCGTTTGTGTTGTTGTTGTCACTGTTGTCATCGGTTGTCGTCGTTGTTGCTGCTGCTTTTGTTGTTGTTGTCGTTGTCGTTGATGTTGTTGTTGTCGTCGTCGTCTTCGTTGGTGCCGTTGATGTCGTCGGTGCTTATACAACGGAGAACCATGCAGACTGATGCCGGAGTGATGGCGAGCCACCGGAATAGTATACCTGTCCTGTCGTAACATAGATTCCTTAACAGTGGAGGTACGACGGAACTATTCGTGGTTATCTTCGCACGAGCCAGGAGAAAGTCGGTCAGTTTGTGTCAGCGGGGATTACCGCCGACCCTCCTCCGGGGGGGGGGTTCTGACATCCCCTGGCTTCATCTCCTCTGTCCCGCATGGTTCCCATTACTGGCCCGTATCGTATCGTCCCGCTGGCAGGCAATCCCCGAGTGACGCGGCCCAGTTCCGTGACGAAACACTTCAAACGGGCGGTGTCGCCAACCATCCACCGACCCACCCACCCACCCAGCCGACCGACCGACCGACTGACTGAGCCCCCCCCCTCCCTTTTCCGATAATGGGTGCCTTTTGAGTTCATCTTCATCCGGTAATGATAGATCTTCTGGGGGGAAGGCTTCCGAGTGACCGAGGGTGGAGACTTGCCACAAATCACTAGTAATGATTGATTTGAAATCGGTGCACGGCTCTCTCAGTCCTCAGTGGATACCTCAATTCTTGATGTCTGCAATTCCTACGGGGGGGGGGGAGGGGGAGGGTAAGAGCCCCGTGGACACTTAATACCAGGACAGGAGCAGAGGGGGAGGGGTTGTCCTCTAATTCTCCTCATAAGCAGTGATAATATGATGGAATTTTAATGTCGTGACCAGATTCTTTCCCAAGCAGGCATTGCGGTCATTACATCGCCTTCATCATGCCCATTTCTTCTCGGCGTTTGCTGACCTACATCGTAAGGGTTTTTTTTCCTGGTGTGGGGGAAGGACGGGAACGAGCCCGTAGAACGAGTCACATTTTCCCCCCTTAGTCGTGACGCTGTGCAAATGCAGCGTCTTGTTTGCTCGAAATAGCCATTTCGGCGCGTGTTCGCACAGCTGTGGAAAGGTCTATTTACTCTTCATTCTCGGGCTCTCTCTTCTCTCTCTCTCTCTCTTCTCTCCTTTCTCCTACTCATCTGTTTTCTGTCTCTATCAATCTGTCTCTCCACTCTTCCTCTCTCCTACCCCTCCTCCTACTCTCTCTTTCACTGAATCTACCTCGATGCCTTTCTGGCCCCTCTACCTCTCCCCTTTCCCATCCTTTCTCTTCTCTCTCTCCCCTCAGTCACTGTCTGTGTCTCTCTCCTCTGTTTGTTCTCTCTTTCAAACCTTTCTCCCTCCCCCTCCCCCCTCTCCCTCCCTGCATGCCTCCCTGCCTGCCTGCCTGCTTGCCTGCCTCCCTGCCTACATCCCTCCCTGCCTGCCTGCCTCCATCCCTCCCTGCATGCCTGCCGGCCTCCCTGTCTTCCTCCTGCCTGCCTGCCTCCCTGCCTGCCTCCCTGCCTGCCTCCCTGCCTGCCTCCCTGCCTACATCCCTCCTTGCCTGCCTGCCTGCCTGCCTGCCTCCCTCCCTGCATCCCTGCCTCCCTGCCTGCCTCCCTCCCTGCCTCCCTCCCTGCCTCCCTCCCTCCCACCATCCCTCGTGTTTATTCGATCTCCTCAATCCTCCGTGCACCACAGAGCAGCCACAGTGCATTGGCCCCCAGAAACCACCGCGCACGTACGTTCTGGTCTCTGGACTTGACCGATGGTCGATCCGATCCGACTTGAAACGCAGCCACATCAAACTGAAAGCGAACATCACGCAGTGTATGTCTTCAGATGGAGTCTGCATGGTCGGCGTTCATAAAGTGGTATCCAATCGATCTACCCTTTTCCACCATCGTTGATGTAAGCAGCGCGCTTTCATAGCGTGGGTAGTAGTCAACGCAGACTACAATAATGGTCCATTTGGGTACGACTTTGAATCGATATTAGCTCAGATGGCAGAGCTGAGATTAAAGGCCATCGCGGTGAAGGTGGTGAGTGAAGAATAGTTTTGAAGCGATACCACGTAGGGCTATGCTCAATCCCATTTTTGAGTTTGTGGGCTATGCTATGCGGAGGGACTCCGTCTTTCGGAATCAGTTTGCTCTTCTCCCCCGTTATTAGGTGGTCGTCTAAATAATACTGTTTCTGAAAGATGACAATGCTCGTCGGTGTATTGGTGAGGTTTACACTTCCCCGAGCCGCCGCCTTGGACTGTTATGAACCCATCTGTGGCGTCGATTCTCTTGCTCCGAATTGAGATGGCGGGCATGGGTCCCTGAGAACGCTTTCTGGTTCACCCCGTCCGCAGCGTGATTGGCAAACCCCATCTGCCGGCTTGTTCCCTGAATCTGTACTCTTCATCGGAGCACACGGCAGGGCGCACCCGTACGTACACGCACTGCACACAGGGTACTTGCCAAACAATCACTGAGTGCGGGATTGTAATGTATATACATGTACAACAACGCTCTTCAATTCGCCCCTGCTCAATTGGGCTCTGCAGCACTTACCAATAGAGCGTGTGCTTCCATTGAGTAGCAACCTCCACTCCCTACACCGTCCTTCCCTTCACTTCCCTTCCCTTCCCTTCCCTTCCCTTCCCTTCCCTTCCCTTCCCTTCCCTTCCCTTCCCTTCCCTTCCCTTCCCTTCCCTTCCCTTCCCTTCCCTTCCCTTCACTTCCCTTCCCTTCCTTTCCCTTCCCTTCCCTTCCCTTCCCTTCCCTTCCCTTCCCTTCCCTTCCCTTCCCTTCCCTTCCCTTCCCTTCCCTTCCCTTCCCTTCCCTTCCCTTCCATGCCCTTCCCTTCCCTTCCCTTCCCTTCCGTGCCCTTCCCTTCCCTTCCCTTCCCTTCCCTTCCCTTCCCTTCCCTTCCCTTCCCTTCCCTTCCCTTCCCTTCCCTTCCCTTCCCTTCCCTTCCCTTCCCTTCCCTTCCCTTCCCTTCCCTTCCCTTCCCTTCCCTTCCCTTCCCTTCCCTTCCCTTCCCTTCCCTTCCCTTCCCTTCCCTTCCCTTCCCTTCCGTGCCCTTCCCTTCCCTTCCCTTCTCTTCCCTTCCCTTCCCTTCCCTTCCCTTCCCTTCCCTTCCCTTCCCTTCCCTTCCCTTCCCTTCCCTTCCCTTCCCTTCCCTTCCCTTCCCTTCCCTTCCCTTCCCTTCCCTTCCCTTCCCTTCCCTTCCCAACCCTTCCCTTCCCTTCCCTTCCCTTCCCTTCCCTTCCCTTCCCTTCCCTTCCCTTCCCTTCCCTTCCCTTTCCTTCCCTTCCCTTCCCTTCCCCTCACTTCCCTTCCCGTCCATGGCCTTCCCTTCCCTGGCCTTCCCTGGCCTTGCCTTGCCTTGCCTTGCCTTGCCTTGCCTTGCCTTGCCTTGCCTTGCCTTGCCTTGCCTTCACTTCCCTTCACTTTTCCTTCCCTCCCTTCCTCCCTCCTTCCATGTTCCCCCTCCCTCGCCCCTCCCTCCTTCCTTCCTTCCCTTCCTCCTTCCCTCCATCCCTCACTCCTTCCTTCCCACCCTCCCTCCATCCTTCCCTTCCTCCCTCCTTCCCTCCCTTCCTCCACCCCTCACTCCCACCTTCCTCCCTCCCTCCCTCCCTCCCCGTCCCCCTCACTCCCTCCCACCCACATCCCTCCCCTCCCTCCCCATCCCTCCTATACCCTCTCTCCCACCCTCCCTCTCTCCATCCCTCCCTCCCCCATCTCTCACCCTCCCTCCCCATCCCCCATCCCTCCTACCCTCTCTCCCACTCTCCATCCCTCCCTCCCTCCCCGTCCCCTCCTACCCTCTCTCCCACTCTCCCTCTCTCCATCCCTCCATCCCTCCATCCCTCCCTCCCCCGTCCCCCTCACTCCCTCCCTCCCTCCCTCCCCACCCCTCACCCCTCCCTCCCACATCCCTACTATCCTCTCTCCATCCCTCCCTCCCTCCCCCTCACTTCCCCTCATTCCTTCTCTCACTCCCTCTCATCTCATCTCGTCCCGATTAATAAATTCCTACCAAATCCCGGTATACCACATCGGACCAGGTTCATGTGTCGCTTTGGTGTATCCCTCATCCATAATACGCGTGACGCTATTTTTTGGGGGGCATCATCTCACACAGCGCGTGAGTAACACGGCACCCACTTCTTCTCCTTGATTCGAAAGTTAATGAAAGCCGAGGTACCATCGTGACGACTCCATAACTTACCCGTCACTGTTTCCCCCTGTAATCCGATGTTTGGCAAACATTGGCACGCCATTAACCCCGCGAGCGTGCACTCCCCGCCCCCCGGGCTGGGTTGGCAGCGGGAGCGCTTTCTTTGTTTGGCGGACCGCGATGGAGCCTCGCCCATGCTCCCCGGGGTTGTCAGACGCATGCGATATCGCTCGCCACCTTCCAAAGAAGGCAACATTTGAAGACAAGGCGCTTGTGAAACAACCCAAGATAGCCGAGAAGTAGGCTGTCCTGCTACAAATCCCCAGTTATTGTATCAAGTTTTATCTTCAGTTATGTACGCATACGTATCGTTTATGGCGATACAACCGTTTAATCGATGCAATGCACCCTATGGAATAAACTGCCCTTGTGAATAATGCTTAGTATAGGATGTGATTCTCCAACGACAATGCGCACATTTGTAGACTTGCGCTAAACACGGGTGTGGCCGCCATGGTATCCCTCTCACCGCACATGCGCCGTAGATAGGAAGGGTGAGCCATCGTATACCAGTCCTTGTACGAATGCTCTGCCTTCAACTTCAAAACTATCGCATGAAATAGCCGCTGCGAGACAATCAAGATGGCTACCGCACGGAGTCAAACAAATAGCATGCGGAGGTTCAAGATACTGAGCCACGTGCCCTTAAAACCAAGTGGTATATATGTTAACTTAACAAGTGGTTCAATATAGATCCAACTCCGCGACATTTACCACTGTGGTTTACTGCGGAGATGGAGAGTCAGTATAGAGCTACATCGAGTACGAGTGGAAAATCAACAACATAATTTTTATAATTTTTATGTTATATTTCGAATTCTGCCTTAGGAGATAGAATGGCCTTACTTTCTTACCCTGACCTCTATTTTTCCACACTCTGTCAGTAGATCGGACTGGAGCGGAATGACTCTCGGAACCTGTTTCGCTTTTTTTTTTCTTCTTCGGATTTGCTGGGCTTAATCCAATAAAGGGTTTTTTGGGGGCAGAAAATGGGTCGGGGGAGTCCGCCACTGAATTAGCGGGCGAATTTTGGCCGACGCCACCCGGCCCCGAGCGCCCGGCTGCTCCCAAGTCGTCAGGCTAGGTCCTCGCAGCCAAATTGAAGGCGACACCCGAAAAATCAGTGCGTGGTGGGGGGGTCACCGGTATTTGTCCAAGGTTGATACTGTTGTGGGTTTTTCTGCATGACCCCTTGGGTTCGGGTCTCGAGCGTCCCCCCCCCCCTCCCCCCGTCCATTCCTCCCTCCTCTCCCCCTCAGCCCGATCCCCTGGAGTCTCCCCACGGGTCCACGGGTCGACCGTTTACTCCACGGGGTCACGGCATGTAGTTAAAGCGGCACGACCCGCCCTGAACTCCCCCTCTCTCTCTCTCTCTCTCCTATATCGATCCTACAAATATCCACACGCATACACCCACACACAATCGAGCACAGCCTCCCAAATGTATTCCATACACCATAGTGGTGTAAATTTGCCAAGTTTTTGGACTTGGGGGGGGGGGGGGGAACCCAGAAAATAGCCTGGCTTGGCATTTGAGCAGGATGCCCCATCGATTGCCTGGTTTGAGTATCGGGTAAATGGAGGGAGAGCGTGGTTTATGGCCGGCTGAGCCTTCGAATGGTCGGACCGAGGTTTTTTTTTTTTTCTATTAAATTATCCCCGTAAAGCACGGCTCCACACAAAAAAAGATAACTGACGATGGAGAGTGCATGTACTTTTCAAGCAGCGATAGGGAAGCGCATCCGCGATACTCAAACCGCTTAGCATTCACTTGGTTTTTTGGGGGCAGGTTTTTTTTTTTCGAAGTGGCTGTTGTTACGGCAGTCGTCCGTGTGGTTCCCTGACTTCATAGTATTTGTCAGAATGTTTAGCTCTTGGAACCAGACTATCAGCTAATAGACTGGTTCAACCAGCCTGCAATGCTGACGAAATACAATCAAGTCAGGGAACCACACGGACGACTGCCGTAACAACAGCCACTGCGTTTTTTTTTTCTTCTTTGGGTGGAGGGGAGAAATCTCCACTTCTTGATTCGCAGAGTACATCCACATTTAACTCTTTGTCCACTGAACAATGAAATCTGATGTAGTGGTGGGCCTATGGAGGAAAACCCGGATACATGTACTTCAACTAAATGCCACGATGCTCGAACAGCTGTACAAGTCGCCATACACCACCACGGACCACGGTGCACTTCAAGCATGGCTTCAATGGGCCATACAACGGGGTATACATATCAATAACTTGGCATTGCCACAAATCGCCATGTAAAACTTTCCTATATGTGACCCGGCACAGCATAATGAGGAATAACCCCCACTCTTGAGATTTTGAGATTTTCTAATGATGTGAAAGAGTATACCATTAGCTTTCAACTTATATCAAAATTATTTCCGTGTGAACTTTGTTGTAAGTAGTACAAGGGGACTTCGCTCGTTCATTTGGTACCAGACACAATATAGCAGCGCCATTCTAACTCCTCGAAAGCGGCCATCCAAAAAGGCAGGAACTTTACATTTTCATGAAAACAGTACACAAACACTCCCAGGAAATCCTCGTTTTTTCAACAATTAGAGACGGATTTCAGAAAAATCCTATGGAAATAATATCCTCCAATACATTAACTTTCCGAAGAAAAAAAATGAAACAATTTTTTTTTTTATCGAATTGAGAAGATACTTTGACTTCAGGCGTTGTTTACTCGAAAAGTGTTTTGGTGGGATATTCCTCATGTCGCTGTGCCGGGTCGCATATAATTATAAAACGGTAAGATTCCAACAGTGTCACAAACCCCTGATGATCATTATACTGCCAGGAAGACTCCCACTGGCAACCTTTAAAGTCAAGGATGTGACGATCAGTACCGGTACCGGTATATAGGTCTGCACGTCAATTACAAAAGACATCCGCAACCGAAAGGAGTCACAGGTTCGAATACAACCCGTGCTACCTCCGTCTCATCTTTTCTTATTTCAAATTCAAGCAGGCAATTTAATATTAGGTCTAGACTGATCACGGAGTACAATAACTACACGTCGGGTAGAGCCAAATTTTCTTGAATTACATTCTTACCGACCCAAATAATCAATATCCAGGAAAAGATATCGAAATTGTGATTAGTGTTTTATTTATAAAATGATAACTTGACGATTCATGCTGCTGACTGTTGGGATTTTTTTTCTTACAAAGGCAGCTTGGGTAAAGCACTGAGCACGCAACGCGAACTACACGCGGTGTGGAGCAAGCCGCCATTGGCGTAAATTGCACCGTGGAAGCAGCGGACTTCACCGGGACCACGCCCTCAACGGTATCGGGTTTGAAAGCACGCTGTCCGGCAAGCGTATCTCACTATCTGTTAGTGTTACCCTTTGGCCGCAGGGTAATTGAGGGATTCAGTACGGTCAGCTTGCGAGGAAGGAGTGCCGTCGAGTTTAACCAAAACCCGGTGTAGCGGTCTGATCCGGGTCCCATGCTCAGATGAGACCGTTACCATATATGGAAAAACGTCATGCGCAGTGCGCATGGTAGTTGTCCATTTCGGAGGCCATTGGCAATGCAGCGCTTTCAGGCACGTTCGTTGACCGTAGTTATTTACCAACTTGCTCAGTACGGAGCCTAGTACCTAGGCCTACAACTTGCAGTTTTACATTGGGGAAGAAATGATACAGTTGTTCCCCGTAATAAGGGAGTATCGATTGACTTCATACAATCAAAAGCAAGCTGTGTTCGTTCGCGGAAAATCATAAACAACGTTCAATTGAAGGGCTCCCTTCACGTGCTTGGTTCACTGACTCATCTGAGCACGCTGAGCAGCTGAGAACGTTGCTGCAACGTGCTGAGGTGAGCCAGTGACGTCACGGCTCAACTCAGCACGGGAGCCCGTCTGAGACCGTTACACCATTTTAAATCCGGCCCATGAGGGCGGGTTTTAGGGGCCCGGCTCCGACCAGTTCTTGCCCAAGCTCACCTCCATTGCGTTCTGGAAGTCGTCTGCGATACCTCGAGATGAGACACTTTGATAATATCGGACACAGTGCACTCAAGCCGCCAGAATGGTATGCAGCGAAGTTTGATTAAACGGTGACACTACAGCCGATAATGTAGGGGCTTTTTTTGGTCTGGGAAATGATGGCCACGGCTGAGGATCTATAGCTATACGTCTCCGTCAGCCAAGAATGCAGGATGTGGGTTCACGTCTTGGTATAGAGTATGTCGTATTGGGATAGATAGATAAGATAGAAACAGAGAGAGAATGGGAGGGGAAAGAGAAATGGGGAAAAGACAAGAGAGGCTGATAGCGAAGGGGAGAAACAGGGAATAGAGACAGACACAGGGGACAGACCGACAGACAGACAGACAGACAGACAGACAGACAGCCAGAAAGACAAAGAGGAGAGATGGAGGGAGAGGGGGAGGAGAGTGAGCGGAGGGAGAGACAGGTTGAGAGTGAAAAGAGACACAGAGTGACAGAGGGAGAGAGAGAGAGAGATCGGCAATATTATTAGTTGTGAAGTGGCGCAAAAACGTGAGGGTGTTCACCGTGGCTTGATCCGCTAAAAGGTACCGCGACGGCTCTCCTCGGCAACCAACCCAACCCCCCCACTCCCCCTGGGAGGAGAGGGGGAGAATTGACGCTTGCGAGCCCCACGGTGACGAGAAGGGAGGCCAGCACCAAATCCCTCCTCACCGGCGCTGCATCCCTGCCCATGGCTCTCCTAATAAGTAATATTGTATCTGGGAATATTCAAACCGAAAGCCCGGGGCAAAATGTGCCGAGCAGCCACGGAGGGTAGGGAGGAGGGGGGAGGGGGGATGCCAAGGTTCTGGGATCCGATTATCGGCGGCGGTGGTGGTGGTGGGGAGAGAGCTAGAGAAAGAGAGAGAGAGAGAGAGCTAGGGGAAGTTCGAGAAACGGTTTCGCCCCGCTGTTCGTCCTTCCATGTCCATTAAACTGCATTAACAAATCCGTCTCGGGCTTCTGAGATTGACTTAGGATTATAGTGCCTCGTATATACGCGCCCCGGGGCCTGGGGGTCTGTGTGATGTCATCCCATCGGCCTTCTTTACGGTGTCAGGTTTGTTGAGACTAACAACTGATGAAATCTCAACAACCCCCCCCCCTCTCCCAAAAAAATATAATAAGTTTGCCCGTGGCCTTTTCCGTCACACCGATTGCGGAGTGGTATTCTAACTTGAATCTTGTTTGCTTGAAGGAAACTTGGGAAAGTCTCTCATCCTTTCCGTCCGTCGTTGACTTTCTCTGTCTCTCTCTCTCCTCATCCTTCTGAGTATATTCTCTTCCATCCCTGCCTGTCTCATCCCTCTCTTCCTGTATCTGACCTTGTCACTCCGTCATCATATCTGACTCTCCCCGTCGTTCAATCTGCCTCTCTCCCTCTCTCTCTCTTTCCCTCTCTCTCTCTCTCTCTCTCTCTCCCCTCTCTCTCTCTTCCCTCTCTCTTTCTCTGTCTCTGTCTCTCTCACTCTCTCTCTCTCATCCCTTCCCTCTCTCTTTCTCTGCCTCTATCCCTTCCCTCTCTCTTTCTCTGTCTCTCTACCACTCTCGGATCTCTATCCCTCTCTTTCCCCCTCTTCCATTCTTTCTTCCTCTGCCTTTCCTCACGCTCTGTCTGTCTCTGCCTCTCTTAAACGATCTCTCTCCTTCCACTCTCTGTATCTCCCTCTCCCTATCATGCATCACCTTTCTGTCTGTCTCTCTTTCTCAACACCTCTTCCTGTCCCTTCCTCTCTCATTTCTCGGCTTCTGTCTGTCTCTTCCCTCTTAATACAAACATCTCCCGTCTCTCTGTTTTTCTCCACGTCTCTCTCTCGTGCATCTCCCTTCAACCTCTCTGTCTTCCTCTCTCTCTCTGACACACCCACACACACACACACACACACACACACACCGACACACTCTCTCTCTCTCTCTCTATCTCTCTTCCTCCCTCTCTGTCTTTCTCTCCCCTCTCCCAGTCTAACTCTCTCCGTATCTGTCTGTCTCTCTTTCCATCCCTCCCTGTCTGTCTTGGCCTCTCTCTCACTCTCCCTCTCACCTCTCTCTCTTTCTCTCTTCCTCTCACACTCTCCTCTCTCTCTTCCCCCTCTCTCTCCCCTCCCTCCCTCTCACCACCCCCTCTCTCTCTCCCTCTCTCTCTCTCTCTCTCTCTCTCTCTCTCTCTCCCCCCTCTCTCTCTCTCTCTCTCTCTCTCCCCCTCCCCCCCCTCTCTCTCTCTCTCCCCCTCTCTCTCTCTCTCTCTCTCTCTCTCTCTCTCTCTCTCTCTCTCTCTCTCTCTCTCTCTCTCCCCCTCTCTCTCTCTCTCTCCCCCCCTCTCTCTCTCTCTCTCTCTCTCTCTCTCGTTGTCTTTCTATTCATCAAATTGCCAGCTATCGGGAGCGCACTGGAGCAAGGCCGAGCCGGGCAAACCAGAGTTTATTGTCCGGCGGAAGATGTGCGAGACCCGAGGGTCCACGCTGAATTCACCGGAGCTTAAGTTACTCGTGGGAGGGTTTTGCAGCCTGACCACGACTTGAGGAGGCTCTTGATACCACTTGCCATCACTCGAGCACCAGAAGTGTCTTGACTGCGCAAATAATAGACAGGCGCGTACCCCCCCCAAAAAAAAAAAAAACGCGTGCGCCGCGCACAGATATTATGCAAATCAGGAAAGAAAATAGTTCGCAAGAGGCATACAAGCAAGCGAAAGGAATTAGGTGTCCATTGCGATCATGGGTTAATCATTACTCGATATAAATTCATTTGAAAAATTGGCAAAGAAAACGTTGACAGCCAATGGCTGGACTGGGACTTGAACCCTATACCTCTGGACTAACGTAACAGCGCTCTTACCATCTGAGCTATCCAGCCCTTAGATGGTGGCCTTCCCTAATAGTCAACTAGTCTTTGGCACACCAGTGCTCTTACCATCTGAGCTATCCAGCTCTTAGATGGTGGCCTTCCCTAAAAGTCAACTAGTCTTTGGCACACCAGTGCTCTTCAATCTGAGCTATCCAGCCCTTAGATGGTGGTCTTCCCTAATAGTCAACTAGTCTTTGGCACACCAGTGCTCTTACCATCTGAGCTATCCAGCCCTTAGATGGTGGCCTTCCCTAAAAGTCAACTAGTCTTTGGCATACCAGTGCTCTTCAATCTGAGCTATCCAGCCCTTAGATGGTGGTCTTCCCTAATAGTCAACTAGTCTTTGGCACACCAGTGCTCTTACCATCTGAGCTATCCAGCTCTTAGATGGTGGCCTCCCAAATAGTCGACTAGTCTTTGCCGGGGTTGGGGCGCCATATGAATTAATGACAACTAAACATCCATCAAGTATTCATTGATTTATGTTGGGAACACAGAACTTAAAATCAAAATTAAATCAAATAAAAGCTCTTTCGCTTTACATTCGCACGGGACCATCTCGGTCAGGGATCGGGGTCGCAAAAAGTATAGCATCGGAGCCAAACGATAAAATGTGACCCGGCACAGCGAAATGAGGAATATCCCACCAAAACACTTTTCGAGTAAACAACGGCTGAAGTCAAAGTATCTTGTTCTTCTAAATTCGATAAAAAAAAATCTCTTTTTTTTTTGTATTTTCGGAGAGTTAATGTATTGGAGGATATTATGTTCAGAGGATTGTTCCAAAATCCGTCTCTAAATGTTGAAAAAAACGAGGATTTCAGGGGAGTGTTTTTGTACTGTTTTCATGAAAATGTAAAGTTCCTGCCTTTTTGAATGGCCGCTTTTGAGGAGTTAGACTGGTGCTGCTATATTGTGTCTGGTACCAAATGAAGGAGCGAAGTCCCCTTGTACCATTTACAACAAAGTTCACACGGAAATAATTTTGATATCATTTGAAAATAATGGTATACTCTTTCACATCATTAGAAAATCTCAAAATCTCAAAAGTGTAGGTTGTTCCTCATTATGCTGTGCCGGGTCACAAATAAGATAGGGGAAGTAAATTGCGTGCAAGTATATGCGGCTCATAAAACGAACCCGTCGTTTCAATCTGGGGTCTTTTAGCGGGTTAGCGTCCCGGCTTGTCGACACCAGGCGATGTTTTACGCCCGCCGCCAAAGCCTTCAAAGGCGCCGCACGCCTCCACCGTGGGGGGCCATAAAAAAAAACCACCCGGTCCTAGTAAAATAGTACGACTACGAGGAAATGGGATTATCATAAAACGCCGGGCCGGGCCGAGATGCAGTCGGCGCGCTGCGGTAATGCACTGGATATTGGCGCGAACTCTGCACACTGCGTTACACGGAGGGGTCTGACAGACTGCACGATATGTTGCTCTACCTCGTAAGCCTCTGGTTCGAAACAAATTCCTTTAAACCTCCATAACCGAGAAAAAAATATCCCATGGTATTGCCCACTGCATACAACAGGTGTATATACACTATAATTATTGAACTGTATGCTACCTGGGTATTTTGGGTAGGGTCCTACATGTGAAATTCCAATTATTTTTTTGGGTGATATACAAAAATGTTGCAAACTGCTTACTGACTAAAATTACCAAAATGTAAATCTAACATTTAGTGGGCCTGACGTTTCGATCCTAGCAGGACCTTTCTCAAAGGCAGAGTGACAAGGACAAAACAGATACATGTACACGAAGGAAGGGGGAGAGAGTGAATAGGACACGGATGAGAAAAATTATTTTTTTTCACAGAGAGTTAGCCCCATAACACTTCTCAGTCTCTCCCGTATATCCCTCCAAAAAATATGCGCTATTGCCGTAACAAGAGCGAACTGTCATTTTGTTTACCAAGAATGCGGGCACGTTCGGGAAAGTTTTGCGTGGAAACAAAACCAACGAAATATCGTAGGCGACTGTTGGGGGTTATATCGCCAGGAACGATATAACAGTTCCAGTGCATTAATGGGCACTGGCTGACAGCCGAGGTATCTGGGTGCCGTCTGCAGAGATTCAAGCTGCAAATGGGCTCATCCCTTTAAGGTCGCCTGGTCTAGCAACCGCCCACTTCATTCACGGAGCGCTGCGAGGGCGTGCATAACGGTACCGTACCCCAGACGATGCCTGGACAGAGTTTGCGCGCATCTCCTTTTTTGTTGGTTTATATCGCGGCCCGTTCTATAGGGCCTCTTTAAAAACACGCGCTGATGTGAAAACACACTTGACCATATGCCGGGCTTAATGACCGCACGGTCGACCGAGGGCAATGACCCCTCCCCCACCCCACGCCCGCCCAGGCCCCACCCCTCCACCCTCAAGAGAGCCACGCACTAGATGGAGGACGTATTAAGACATCAAGCACGCATCAATTAGTTACGCCATAGCACCGATGAAAGAGGTCCTCGAAGTCTAGCCGGCCCCGATCGTGGAGGCTCGTTATTTCCCGTTCATTATTGGACTTATCAATGGTGATACGGGCGTTTCACCTCGATGCGACCGGGCAGGGCGCGGGAACAAAGTGCGCTCGTTATAACGCACGATTAACTCTAATTGCCACGGCACTCCGTTCCATCCAAAGACACTTGGACTTTATCAAAGCAGAAGGATATTTCCAATGGTTAAAAATAAGCTGCACTTGTACTGCCTACCAACGTTCGTTCAAATACTATCAACAGAATATTACTCGGTAACATTTCGACGGATTCTGGCAAGGAGACATCCAAATTTTCGTAGAACCTGGTATTTCGTGAAGTATTGGTTTTTTTTTTTTTTTTTGGGGGGGGGAGGTACCAAGGTCATTTAGAAGGACACCAAGGGCGAAAAAGAACTAAAGGCCAAAAGTACACTCCGTCTGTCTGTTGCTCACAAAGTGTAATATACAAACATGTTGCAAGATGCTTAAAATTTAGTCACTCTGCCTTTGAGAAAGATCCGGCTAGGCCTAAGGATCGAAACGTCAGACCCACAAAATTGTGAGTGCTGCTCAAAAAGTGGGAATATTTTTTTCCACCACTTTATCTAAAATCATTAAGGAAAATCATAGGTAATTTCTTCTCGATAGATCAAAACTGTATTGATCTGTCTCTTCCAAACATAATTTTTACGAGAGTGAACATCAAATATAATGAACAGGGGGTGTATCTGAACACAGGATTATTACAACTTCATGAGCAACAGTATAAATTTTTTACAGTATTTTTTTTAAGATGCCATGGAAATCTGTGTTTGATATACGGGTTACCTGGAAAGATGGAGGAATATGTGAGCAAATTCACATCTAATCTGCGGTTACAACTTAAAAATCAGCAACTGGGTGCTTTAGATTAGAAATAAGTATAGTAGGCCTATATCAACATTTCATACGTTAAATTTTAACTATGAAAAAGTGGCTAAAAATTGGGTCTGCAGACTATGGTTGTTTTCGAATTGAAGGCTTAGGCTCGGGCTTAGGCTTCGGTCATATTGATCTTACTCGTTATAATATCACAGGCATCTAAAAACAAGCGTTTGGCCCCATTTTCTTGATGATTACTCTGTACCTATCGCGCCAAACAAACCTTCAAATTCGGAAACAAACCACAACCTGGATTGTCAGGTTTTGCATGTCAGACGGAGACGAAGCCCGAGCCCGAGCCACAGCCTAAAGCCTCCATTTCGTAAGCGGCCTATGGTGTGATGAGACACGATCGTATCTTGATCGAAATCACGCTAGCACACTTCGTTAAGGCTTAGGAGCTCCACGCTCGACCGAACCCTGGGATCGAGTCGGCTACGACCACCTGGGTCTCATAAGAACGCCCCCCCCCCCACCCTTTGCATGCGAAGATCGTTATTTGGGGTACGAGGTTGACGGCTCGCATCAATTTACCACACTATTTGATTCGCGCGCACGAAGCACGCGAGGACTGAAAGTGACTGGCCCCCCCAAAAGGCGTGCATGCCGAATGGGCGTTAGGCACTATTACAGCATCACTTGATATTTCGCATTGTGATACGTTACTTTGAGCGCTCGGCTGTAACTCGAGATATTATTTGCGGTCCGTTTTCAGTGTCAGGGAACGTGTTTATCAGTCGGGACTGACGCTCATTCTTCGCCCGTCTCGTCATTGTCCCCTCCGATCCGGCCAAATATGCGCTGGTATTTTCAAAATCAACTCTAGGCCTATACACCGCGTGAACGTGGCAGCTGCTAAGTGCAGGCAATGGTGTCTTCTGGCGGTTACATGGCCTCGTTCATAGAGCTGCTTAAAGCCCCTACACAACATTGGTAAGATCGAAAAACACGGTTCACAGATTTACATGAAACTCATCCAGTTTAAAGATGATTATAGTAGAAACCTCTCACTGAAATATTTCTGCCTAAAATGTTGTATTTTGGGAGAAACGAGTAAAGGAAAAGAGTTTACGTCTCACCGAGATCTAAACTATTTTTCGGAACAGTACGGCGTTGAATGGGGCGCTATGTAATTGGCCCCCAGGTCACTTATTTCCGCATTGCCTCTGGCAGAATGGGGCCATGCTTACCTTTTCCTCCTCAACCACCCTCCTCAGTCTCGGCCTGCTACGCCAGCCTCTGACCATACACCGTACAGCATACTTGGCTTGTCTCGTTTTCAGCAGTTCTTCTCCAGTTTTCCATTGACCGGTCTGTCCACTTTCCGCCTGCCCTCTGGTGCCCATGATAATGCCACTCTGGCAATGCCATTCCTTGCCACTCTCAACCCATGTCCAATCCATTCCCATCTTCTCACCCTCTCACTAGTAGTCTCGAAATTTCTTTTCCGATTCTCGTACTGTAACCGTACCCCAACCTGAATTCTAAAAAAAGGGGGATCCGAGTGGACACAGTGATCGGATTCAGTAGGCCTATGAACTTCTTGGTTATGAACCTTTTTGCCATAGCTTAACTTGAGGTATAAAACAGTGATACTATTCAAATCTACAGCACCCAGCTGCTGTTTTTTTTACAAATTTTGACCTCAGATTTGATGTGAATTTGCTCACAAAGTTATTCCTCCTATATTTCTAGGTATTCAGGTATCCCGTATATCAGACATAGTTTTCCATGGCGTCTCACGACAAACACAACCAACCACACAGCGGAGTTAAAAAAAAACCACACCTCTAATATCTGAGTGAGAACTGTTTAGTTTTGGGGAGACGCTATACTGTTGTAAAAAAAAAATTCAGAGCAAAAAAATGTCAGTGGAGATCTCAGTGCATGGTGTAAAAATCGAACTGCAGCACTTCTTGGTTGTGAATGCCGTAACACACACCTTAAAGGTGTACGGTGCGCTATTGGGCTAAACTTAAGCACTGCCATCCACACACACAGTCATCCTTAAAATGCGTATACTTGTGGGGTATAACCTTTGTTCTCGTGTACTAAAAAAAAACTCTCAGAAAAGCAGAATTCAAATCGCTCCCTTTCGAATCAGAATCACTTTCCTAGGCTGACATTTCTAGCGAACGTCCCTTATTATAATATAGTTCTATTTGCGACGGATAAACGTACCTCGGAAATTCCTCCTTTTTGAATTAAATCCAAATAATCAGTTAGGCCTCTTGTCAAAAAGATCATCGGTTGGGTATCAGATGATTTGATCCGTCCGATGTCGTTTCCACCGGAGAACCATCGTGTATTTTTTTCACCCCAGAGTCCAGTACAATCGGCTTTCTACCGGGGGAAATTTTATCGGTCGGATGAATTCAACCGGCACTCAACCGACGATCTTTTTGACAAGAGACCTTACGTGAAATGGGGTACCAAAAAGTACCCCACAAGGAGCGGTCCCATTGTTCCGGTACCCCACAACCCACCGTACACCCCACACACACACACACTCCTGGTGCAATGGATTCTGGGCTTACCTCATGGACACCCACTCGCCTTTGAGTCGCGGCGGCTCCTTGGCCGTCACGCCCTCGTTGCCTTGGAGACGCCTCAGCTGGTCGCCGCATCCCGACTCGGAGAGCGCCCTCACGATCTGGTTGTCCAGCCGGTGCCTGCCCGACGTGGCCGCTGCCTGCGACGCCATCGCTGCACACAGGCAGACGAGAGGGAGACAGAGAAAGAGAAACATGAGAGAGATACAATGTTTGTTGAATCCCTGCGTGCGCTCTGGGTCAATAGTGTGCAGTTGCACTGTTTGGATTGGATCGTCGTCCCCCCCTTCTCCCGGCCACTCGAAGACCCACGAGTCGTTGACCCCAAGCTCGGGCCTGTGGGGGAGATTTTTGAAACAAAACCCCACATACCATGGCTCTTACTGAGCTGAGAATACCTTCGTATCCTATCCTTATTATACACCTGCAGGGAAAAGATGTCCATACAAGTTCTCACCATCAGGGTACACACGCAGAGGAGCAGCCCTTTAGCTGCCATGCACATCCTTCTCATTCCATTCAAAGCACGCCCCCACTGCCTGGCCTTGTGCGAAGACGCAGGCTACGGCTGGCAAAAGCACACGGGTCTATGGGATTTGCCTGTGGCCGTCACCAAACGGCTTTCCATAGAGTTGAGTGTGATTTTGAAGCCGTTTCCATGTTCGATCGCCGCCTATTAAGTATTGTTATGATAGTCTGAAGAAAATAGTCTGGTACCTTTCTAGTGGCTAGGAAATTGAGTGCTCTTTAGCACTTAAAATTTAGTGGGCCTGACGTTTCGATCCTAGCAGGACCTTTCTCAAAGGCAGAGTGAGCAAATTGGGTGAATCAAAGGCGATGTCTGTACTGTGCTCAAGGTCTGTACCCGTTTTTGCACGCCTGGTGGCTCCTCGTGTGGGTCAAAGTCGTGCGCCCAAACTCACCAATAGTGTGCTAGCGCGCTGCACGCGTCGCACGTCTTTGGTTACGATGAGCGGGCCTCGGTACATCTATCCGCTGATTGGACCTAAGTTAAGAAAGAGAGAGCGTTCTGATTGGCTCGGGCGCCCTGAGGCGTGTGACGCAATGGGGAATTGTCCAATCACGAGCGGGAATGACGCCGGCGCATCCTCGTGCACACGTCTGCCTGTGTTTGGCTCGCACATGCCAAATCTTGTCGCAGCCGATAGAGGGCAAATGCCGAGTTATTTCTTTCCGTCAGCCAACACGCTCCGATTGGGATCTCCATCCGTCCTGAGCCCCACACACTAGGCAGAAGGTCCAGGGAGTTTCCGGCAGATCAATGCGACGCTCCGGTGGCAGGGATGCGGCAGTAATATCATAATCATCAGTCCAGTCGTCGACCAGGCCGGCGATCCGTCCCACCACCCTCCCCTCCCCCCTCCCCCTCCTCCCTCTCCCCTCTCAGCCGGCCTTTCAATCTCTCACGCACATCTCCGCGGGTTGTTGTGAATGAAAACACGGCAGGTCTTGTTGACGGCGTGTCTGCAGCGGGCAACACGGGAGGCCCCCCACTGCCCGTACGCTCTGCTCTATACTCTACTCCTCGCGCGTGCTTGTCCCAAGACTCGGGACATAACAGAAACTGACGGGGTTCCTGTGGTGGGTAGGGAAGAGGGTATAGGGCCTACGCTTTTCCTCTCTTTCTCTCTTTCTGTTCCGGCAAGAGATGTGAAAAGATGACTGAAAGCGTGGAGTGCGGGTTTTGCAGAAAGAGAGGGGTGCGAGGGAGCGGGAGAGGGAGATGGGGAGCGAGCGGGGGAAGAGGTAGGGGGAGAGAGAGGGAGAGAGGGGAAGAGAGAGGAGAGGGAGAGGGAGATGGGGAGCGAGCGGGGGAAAAGGTAGGGGGGAGAGAGGGAGAGAGGGGAAGAGAGAGGAGAGGGAGAGGGAGATGGGGAGCGAGCGGGGGAAGAAGTAGGGGGAGAGAAGGGAAGAGAGGGGAAGAGAGAGGAGAGGGAAAGGGAGATGGGGAGCGAGCGGGGGATGAGGTACCGTAGGTGGAGAGAGAGGGAGAGAGGGGAAGAGAGAGGAGAGGGAGAGGGAGATGGGGAGCTAGCGGGGGAAGAGGTAGGGGGAGAGACAGGGAGAGAGGGGAAGAGAGAGGAGAGGGAAAGGGAGATGGGGAGCGAGCGGGGGAAGAGGTAGGTGGAGAGAGGGAGAGAGGGGAAGAGAGAGGAGAGGGAGAGGGAGATGGGGAGGGAGAGGGGGATGGGGAGGGAGAGGGAGATGGGGAGCGAGCGGGGGAAGAGGTAGAGGAGAGAGAGGGAAAGAGGGGAAGAGAGAGGAGAGGGAGAGGGAGATGGGGAGCGAGCGGGGGAAGAGGTAGGTGGAGAGAGAGGGAGAGAGGGGAAGAGAGAGGAGAGGGAGAGGGAGATGGCGAGGGAGAGGGGGATGGGGAGCGAGCGGGAGAGGGGAAGATAGAGGGAGAGAGAGGGGAGAAGGGAGAGGGGGAGGGGAGGGAGAGAGGGGAAACGAAGGGGAGATGATGAGGGAGGGAGAGGGAGAGGGAAAGGAGGGGGGCTAAAGAGCCTGGTGAGGAGAGAGGGAGAGAAGGAGAGATGGAGGGAGGGAGAGGTGGACAGAGAGAGAGAGACAGAGAGAGAGAGAGGGGGGAGGGGTGAGAGAGAGAGAGAGAGAGAGAGAGAGAGAGAGAGAGAGAGGGGGGGGGGAGGAGAAAGAGAGCGTCGATGCCGGAGCCCGCTATCGATTGGGGAATCAGTGCCCCATAGAACGGTCCTGTTGTGATACACGGAGACGCCGCGCGTGTAAATATTGATATACACGGCATGTGGTTTTCATTCCCGCCCATTCAAACCGCTCACCCAACATCGCTCTGCATGGGACGCCACGTCGAATGGTGAATTCGGTGCGAAATATTTCACCCAGAAAGGTCAACTTCTCAACCCTAAATAGTCACACACATAGCGGAGCCATAATTCTATACTTATGCAGATTGGTGTCCTCGATAAAGTTCCAGCTGTGATCGAAACGTAGTGTCATCTGCACGTTTCGGATTGGCAATGTCGGTCACCTGAGGTTTTTTTTTGTCTCACGCTTCTTGTGTAGCTGCCTCGACGCAGTACATTTTGGTACAACTTTGCCGGTAACGTCATGTTTGTCGTACCACCAGTAGAGTTTACATATGTGACCCGGCACAGTGACATGAGGAATATCCCACCAAAACACTATTCGAGTAAACAACGCCTGAAGTCAAAGTATCTTCCTAATTCGATAAAAAAAACATCAATTTTTGTTTTTTTTGTATTTTCGGAAAGTTAATGTATTGGAGGATATTATGTCCAAAGGATTTTTCCGAAATCCGTCTCTAAATTTTGAAAAAAACGAGGGTTTCGGTATTGTGTCTGGTGTCAAATGAACGAGCGAAGTCCCCTTGTACTATTTACAACAAAGTTCACACGGAAATAATTTTGATATCATTTGAAAGCTAATGGTATACGCTTTAACATCATTAGAAAATCTTAAAATCTCAAAAGTGGGGGTTATTTCTCGTTATGCTGTGCCGGGTCACATATCAGACAAGCCAACAGGCGATTACATCTGATTAGCATTTGCCTAACAAATTCAAGGGCGAGTAATTCGTCAGCGTTTTCAAAAAAGGGCGAATAATTTTCGAATGAAACAATCACACACACAAGCACACATCAATACGGATATTAGTTCAGGATGCTAACCTCACACATCAGAGTATCACAAGGGTACTTTTTGCATTAACAGACCATGAGTACGTTCCGCACAACGAACCTTTCCAACTTTCCAAGCGCTATTTTCAGAACGCAATTGGATTGTCTCGCCAAGCAGTTCGGCCAACGATATCTTATATGCAATTTGAAGGTTTTCATGGTGATATTATCAGGTGTAATAATTATAGGGTTGCGGTGACACCATGTAAAATGCTCTCTTGTGAGTAAGTGTGGTTCCGAAAAGAACCGGAACTCGACGTTTCGAACAGTGTACTCTGTTCGTCTTCAGGAGACTACTGGATTCCGACTGGGAGTGGGGCTTATGTAGTGTGGAGAGGGATCCTGGTGAGGGGATTAGCTCAGTGATGGGTGAAGGCGGGAACTGTAAAAGGCGGGAACAAGGGATGCTGCACTGGATCCTAGTATCTTCTAATAGACAACTATTCCATCCAATGAATCCATGTATGAATGTGGGTACGGATAGTTCATTTAGGCCTACTATGATTGTATTCAGTATTTGTTTAAATCCTATATCAAAATGCAGAGGTGTCAGTCATCTCTCAACAGTAGTTCATACATGTCACTCACGTCCTCAAATAACGATTGTTATTTTCTGGAAAAAAAAAACAATTAAAAAAAAAAAAAAATCCAAAATAACAGTCAGATTCCTTTGGATCGGTGATGCAAAATTGAATTTAAAATTCTTCCAACTCATTTCATTCTGAATTTTTTTTTTTTTTACTTTCTCAGACGGGGAAATACTTGTGCCGGCGAACGAGTGAGTGGCAGTACAGGAACCCGTTTGTAGCAAATCTGTTGCCGTAATTTATGTGCCTGGGAAGGGATATGTATTATAAGAGGGGTGAGTTTGGCAGGGTGTGGAATCCAAGAGAAAACTCCACTATCCGGGCCTGTTGTGATTTTCAACGGTGCACTTTTCACGGGTGCCTAAAAGTTGTTCTAGAAGTTACCCCTCGAAACTGCCTCGAAACAATGACTTCTCACGCACAGTGTTTTTCACTTTTGTTATTCCTGGCCATCTTAGATTGGATTGTCCTTACTCTGCTTGTCTTTGGATTGTCCTTACTCTGTTTTCTCCTTCCCTCATACCCTCCTGTCCAATCTCTTCCCCTCATCCCCAGTCCTTGCCCCATCTCTTCCCCTCCTCATCCTGACCTATCACATCTCTGATACATGTGCATAATTTTCTCCTTGTTTGGTATTTATTCATCATTTCATTTCCCATCTTTAATTTCCATGATATAGACTGTATGACCTTTCTCACCCTGAATGTACTTCTTGTTTGTTTTCCTTGGCCGAATAAATAATAATAATAATAATAATAATACTTCATTCTAACTCTCTTGGGAAAGGTCCATTTCAGGGAGCAGGGGGCGTGCAGCGTTAGTACCGTGCCTTCTCATGACAGCGGCAGTGCTAATGGCTGACCACGGCGCTTTCCATTCTCAACTCAGTCCCCAAACTGCTGGACGAGCGTGTGTGTGTTTTTAATTCCTCCACAAACAATTTTTGGAGGCGTTATGTCCCACGGGAGACACGCTTTTCCGCTGCCTAAGCCTACTGCACGCCCCGCCAGTGCAAAAAAAAACCAAAAAAACAAAAACCGAGATCAGAAAAAGAGAACGTGCCAGATTGCTTAGCCAGCGCGCCAAAACACAAGGGGCCAATTAGCGTGGCCTTGGGCTCCAGCCGCTCGATAAGACATCAGCGGCGTGTGCGCAGCCTTGGCATTTTGATTGCCTGTTTCGCACGTAATAAGGCTAACATCTTTCGGGACATGGCACTTCGGGTGCTCTCACAGCGCCCCTCCAAAAAAAAAAAAAAAAAAAAAAAAAAAAAATCAATAGGGTCTTCGGAAAAGCCCGTAGCGGCCATGCAGCAACCGCCACGGTTTTCCAATAGCGTCTGATATTAGAAAGAGCAAAGGATGCCCAACCGAACATGGCCTTCATTTTGAATCGCAATGCTCACATTCAACTCCTGATGACAGCGTCTAGACTATAGCCTACACAGTATCGAATAACGGTGGTCCGTCTACAGCAAATCCATGCACTATCCTACTTGGTTATTTTGATAAACAAAAATAATGAAGAGTCGGCCAGTAGAAAAGAACTTCCATAATTCTGAAAGTACCAACCACAGAGGTACAATAACTATTATAATAGGACAAGCTATAATCGCACTCAATGATTTATCTAATTTGGTATCTGGGCCAAACGGGAAACCAATATTGGACAGTCTTTGTACAACCTTTCTGCAGTTTGTGCGGCTATTATAGAAATATAGCATCACCCTGTGGGCCTAAGCAGTACATGGAACATCAATAGATTTCAGTTGAACAAAGCAAAACACAAGGAATGTATGGAAACTTTATAAAAAAATGTATCGAATCTGGTGTCTTCTCAAGCTGCATAGGGCTTCGAAAGACATGACAACAAATTGACAATGTCAAAAGTAACCGTTGGTATACAATATATACAATGTACATACCATTTTAATATTTGCATGGTGGTTGAAATACCAAGGAGGTTTGCGGTGACACCATGAAGGAGTATGCCTCTGAAAAGAGACGGTAACGCAACGTTTCGGGCAGTGTGTACTCTGTCCATCATGACATGGTGTCACCGCAAACCTCCCACTTGCTATCATAATGTAGCTGATTCTCTATAGCTGCCCGATGCGTTTGGAGCGCTTAGTGCTGTTGTTGCTGCTGTTGCTGCTGTTGCTGCTGTTGCTGCTGTTGCTGTTGTTGCTGTTGCATCGATTAGAATGTAGCGTACATGATTGGATTGGGCGTGCATACTGCATACTGCATTATATTCCGGTGAGTTATTGAGTCACGTGCCTTTATTACGTGAGTGAGGACAGGAAAACAGGTGCTCCGGATTCTTGCAGACGCACGCCTGGGTAGGCATCGAGGCATCGCCTGGTTTGTGGTACAAGGTCGAGACGGTAAGTACATCGGTCCTCTATCGAGTACCGTATGCATGGCAGGCATCCCTACCTTATAATATTAGGTGAGTCTGGAACCCGACTGTGTGTATGGACGCAGCACGCGTATTTTGTATTTACACCGCAGCCTGTAGGTTTTTTTTCCAGTGGCAGTGCAAATTCGAGTTTGAAAGGAGACTAGCACAGCAACTTGGCCCAGTGAAGCTGAACATTTGACACTACTAACATCAGCTAGAGTTTTGCAATTAACAAGACATCTTTAATATTTGTGACAATTAAAGTACCACCAATGATCAGGAACAGCAAGTCACATTCCACACCTACAGGCCTACCAGAAATCCAAATAGGCTCAACTCGTAATACAACGCAACATGTACCACAGGTCTATAGTCTCTTTTCAAGCAGCGGTGTAACAAAACGAAATAGGCGTGCGCAACACTGAATGGGTCAAAATGGCCACTCCGAGCTATCATATCATAAAGTGTGTTCACACGATTATTCTTAAATCGTGAGTCTTTTAGAGGCTTATCAACCAAATTTTTTTCGAACAAATTCAGATTACGACAACCTGGGGATTCAATGCTTTGGGGGTTTGTCGAAATCGGAAGATTCGGAGCCCTAAACATGACGCCGTTTAGCCGTGGTTTTAGGGAAGGTGGCCCTTAACGGACAGCAAATCCGGTCCGGAGTCGGAACTAAAGTCAAGTTTTCGGGGTTATTATATCTAATAGAGGAAATGTGACCCGGCAAAGCATAACGAGGAATAACCCCCACTTTTGAGATTTTGAGATTTTCTAATGATGTGAAGGAGTATACCAATAGCTTTCAAATAATATCAAAATTATTTTCGTGTGAACTTTGTTGTAAATAGTACAAGGGGACTTCGCTCATTCGTTTGGTACCAGACACAATATAGCAGCGGCCATTCAAAAAGGCAGGAACTTTACATTTTCATGAAAACAGTACACAAACACTCCCCCGAAATCCACGTTTTTTCAACATTTAGAGACGGATTTCGGAAAAAATTCTTTGGACATAATATCCTCCAATACATTAACCTTCCGAAAATACAAACAAAAAACATTGATTTTTTTTTATCGAATTGAGAAGATACTTTGACTTCAGGCGTTGTTTACTCGAAAAGTGTTTTGGTGGGATATTCCTCATGTTGCTGTTCCGGGTCACAAATTAGCAAAAATGTATCCAGGCGGCTAACAGAACAACGCTTTCGGTACCGTCACCGAAGTCAAGAGATTCGCGAGAGAAAAGATTGCACGTGATTTTTACGTGTGTTTTGCACATCACCATTCACGCAGCAGCACTGAGCGCCGCGCAGAGAAGATCGTTTGTGACGGTACTGTAGGCCTTCACTGTAAAACGTTGGGTAATTATTATCTATAACTTACTATTACTAGCTTCCATTTTGACCAGCGCTGGATAAAAATATCAACTCAGATAAAAATATCAGTCAGGGTCAATCAGAGGCCGACTGTTTGATATTGCGGGTCAAAATCGATCCAGGACTTTCAATGATTTTCGATGACTTTCAAACAACTTTTGCAAAACGTGTTTATAAAGATACGAGGGGGATTGCTGCAGCCAAAATAACCCAAACAAACCCTGGAATTTCGGTCAAAGTCTCATCTTTTTCTAAATTTGATCATGGGATTATCATCATGGCATTATAATCACCCAGCGGGATTTTGATTCCACAGTGATGCACAGAGCCACTGCCAAAAACATTTTGAATTTCTTTTCTTCGCAACATGGCGTTACCCACGACCTGCCACTGCTCAATGCGTGGTTCTAAGACGGGGACTTTATTAAGAGTTTGTATCCAAATACACAATTTGCCTCGTGAATAAACCCGACTGAAACCAAAAATATATACATCAGAAGGGGGACATATTATACATCCTAGCCATATCATGTCATTTGCCGGACTGAGTTTCTTCGTTTCGGGGTGTCAAGTTACGATCACGATGTTTGCTGCAGGCACGCACGGTTTAAAATGCACTGCCCCTTATATATATGCATCTCTTAGCACGGCGTTAAACTTCAGTGGAAGAGAACCAAATAATTACACAATGGTTGCAACGACCGTATAGGATACGTCAACAGCTCCGTGTCTCAAGTTGGGGCGATTATCGGGCCAAGCCTGCAACCAACACACAGATTATTAAATTCTCATATCCTGTGGCACCTTTGTCGGTGGGGGGGGGGGGGTAGGGGGGGTGAGGGAGGATGGGAGGGGGCGTGACGACCGCTCATAAAACGGTGCTCCTGGAACTGATGGTATAGGGGGAAGAATTATGAACTGGGAGGGGGAGTCTGAGGGAGAAAGAGGTAGAGAGAGAGAGGAAGAAGAGAGATAGGAGAAGGAAAAAACCACTTGGTACCCGGATCGGAAACGTAACACGCCCATATCTCGAAATGGCGAAAAATATTCAATATTGGTTGGGCGGCCTACAGCGTTGCCCCAAGGGGGCGGGGTAAATTATGATGTGGAGGTTGGGTGGGGGTCGGGATGTAGGGTAGGGTAGGGGTAGGGGGTAGGGGGTAGGGGGTAGGGGGTAGGGGGTAGGGGGTAGGGGGTAGGGGGTAGGGGGTAGGGGGTAGGGGGTAGGGGGTAGGGGGTAGGGGGTAGGGGGTAGGGGGTAGGGGGTAGGGGGTAGGGGGTAGGGGGTAGGGGGTAGGGGGTAGGGGGTAGGGGGTAGGGGGTAGGGGGTAGGGGGTAGGGGGTAGGGAGTAGGGGGTAGGGGGAAGGGGGTAGGGGGTAGGGGGTAGGGGGTAGGGGGTAGGGGGTAGGGGGTAGGGGGTAGGGGTAGGAGGTAGGGGGTAGGGGGTAGGGGGTAGGGGGTAGGGGGTAGGGGGTAGGGGGTAGGGGGTAGGGGGTAGGGGGTAGGGGTAGGGGGTAGGGGTAGGGGTAGGGGTAGGGGGTAGGGGGTAGGGGGTAGGGGTAGGGGTAGGGGTAGGGGGTAGGGGGTAGGGGTAGGGTAGGGGTAGGGGTAGGGGGTAGGGATAGGGGGTAGAGGTAGGGGTAGGGGTAGGGGTAGGGGTAGGGGCAGGGGTAGGGGTAGGGATAGGGGTAGGGGTAGGGGTAGGGGTAGGGGTAGGGGGTAGGGGGTAGTGGCAGGGGCAGGGGTAGGGGTAGGGGTAGGGGTAGGGGTAGGGGTAGGGGTAGGGGGAACGATGGTTTGCTCTATGGATGTATTCATTTCCCAGGCGAGCGCGCTGGGTATTTGCACAGGCCCAGCCCGCGTTTACCACTTACTAGCCATCTGGGGATATTACCGAGGCGCCGACCGGGGAACACGGCCAGCACACACCACAGCCTGAGATAATATTTCTTGCCAATTACAGAGAAACAGAGCACAGGGTTGTTGTTGACGGCAATGTTCTCTCTCTCTCTCTCTCTCTCCCCTCTGTCTCTCTCTCTCTGCCTGTCTTCTCTCTCTCTCTAGCTCCCTCCCTCTCCCTATCTTCCCCATTCTCCTCTCCTTTCTCCCTATCCCTATCACCCCTATCTCTCTCTTCTCTTTCCTCCCATCTCTTCCCTCTCTCCCCATCTCCCCTTCTCGCTCTTCTCTCCCCCCCCCTCTCTCTCTCTCTCTGTATTCCCTCTCCGCACCTCCCTCCCTCTCTCTCGTCATCTTCTCATTCCTCATTCTCCTCTCCCCTCTCCCTATCTCCCTCTTCTCTCTCCCTATCTCCCCTGCTATTTTCTCTCTCCTTCTCCCATCTCCCCCTCTCTCTCTTGCTCTTCTCAACTCCCCTTCTCTCTTCTCTCCACTCCCTCTGTAGCTGTCTATTCTCTCTCCACATCTCTCTCTCTCTCTCCTATTGACGAGCAAGGTGTGTGTTTCTTAACAAACAAGTCGACGGTGTCGAATTTGTGTCCACCGAATAATAATAGGAGTGGGTTCCATTCCTTGCTTTGCGTTCCTTGCTTTGCGTTCGGTGCGCGTAATATCCCCCCCCCCGAAAAATAAAAATAAATGAAATAAAAATAAATAAATAAATAAAACCCAGGCACCATCGTTCCCCACACAAGGCTGCGTGCATCAATGCTATTCCGTTTCACATTATTTCGTTCCACAGATCCGGCCATTGCCGGTGTAGTGGTCTGATCCGGGTCCCATGCTCAGATGAGACCGTTACCATATATGGATAAAAACGTCATGCGCAGTGCGCATGGTAGTTGTCCATTTTGAAGGCCGTGCTGAGTCGATACGGCCATTGGCAATGCAGCGCTTTCAGGCACGTTCGTTGACCTGTAGTTATTTACCAACTCGCTCAGTACGGAGCCTAGTACCTAGGCCTACAACTTGCAGTTTTACATAGGGGAAGAAATGCTACAGTTGTTCCCCGTAATAAGGGTGTATCGATTGACTTCATACAATCAAAAGCAAACTGTGTTCGTTCGCGGAAAATCATAAACAACGTTCAATTGAAGGGCTCCCTTCACGCGCTTGGTTCACTGACTCATCTGAGCACGCTGAGCAGCTGAGAACGTTGCTGCAACGTGCTGAGGTGAGCCAGTGACGTCACGGCTCAACTCAGCACGGAAGCCCGTCTGAGATCGTTACACCGGAACTTTAGAGGCCCATATATAATAATATATATAACCTGATGCCTTTGTATCTTCGTATCTGAAAATCAATCCACTGTCCATTTCAATGTCTCGCTTTATACTATCACGTAGTTTGTTTACATTCAAATCCATTTGGACAGTGGCGCAGGGGTGTTGCCGTAACTGTATCTATAGGGATGATGCGAAATGATATGAACAAATCTGGGGAAAGAGCAGTCCTTTAGGCGTTTCTTTTCAGTAAATTGCTTGCAATACTTTTCAAGAAATGCAATAGCTTGCCTAACCAAACGCACGTAGGATTATAATAGGTTTGCAGTGACACCATGAGTTCCTCCGGTTCTTTTCAGAACCACACTTTTACTCACAAAAGAGAATTTACACGGTGTCACCGAAAACCTATTTATCCTGCAATTCTCACCGTGAAAACCTTCCAATCTCATCCATCCAACGCACGTAATATTGTAACATTGGAATTTTAGGAACAGCTTGCTAACACCCTGAACTATACCAGTCTTAGAAAATAAAACAAAAGTATCCTAAATAGGCGGAGTACCTTTGAGAAAGGTGCTGCACTACAAAAATGGTCGGGCACAAAACTTTGTCTGGTGTACTTCTGGCGGAAATGTTGGGACGTTAGGACGTCGGATTAATTCTGACACAATGTGCGCAGAGTTGGGCAATCGCTTACCGATAATATACTCTGAGTTGACCAACACTGTCACTAACTATGGTCAGAGCATGTTGGTCAAACATTGGTCTACGTCTCGAGCCTATAGCGGGACCTTTCTAAAAACTAAAAAATGTTATGTGACCCGGCACAACGACATGAGGAATATCCCACCAAAACACTTTTTGAGTAAACAACGCCTGAAAGTAAAGTATCTTCACAATTCGATTACAAATCAATTTTATTTTGTTTGTATTTTCGGAAATGTTAAATATTAGAGGATATTATATTTTGATATCATTTGAATGGTATACTCTTTTACATCATTAGAAAATCTCAAAATCTCAAAAGTGGGGTTATTCCTCATTATGGTATACCATTTGAAATACTGTCCGGCATTGGTTTTTCTTCAGTGTGCTATAAGATCAAAACTGGCAAAACTGTAGTCCATTATAATATCTTGGCCCGCAAGACATTCCCTGACGTGCAATCACGAACAAAGCTTCCTTGTCCCACGAGGTATACTTTGAGGCAGAAAACCAATAAGGCACTACACTGGAAGAGAAATGTGACCCGGCACAGCATAATGAGGAATAACCCCCACTTTTGAGATTTTGAGATTTTCTAATGATGTGAAAGAGTGTACCATTAACTTTTAAATGATATCAAAATTTCCTCCAATACATTAACTTTCCGAAAATACAAAAACAAATAAAAAATTGATTTGTAATGGAATTGTGAAGATACTTTAACTTCGGGCGTTGTTTACTCGAAAAGTGTTCTGGTGGGATATTCCTCATGTCGTTGTGCCGGGTCACAAATGCTTTCGTAGTGGAACTTTTTCTAGCAGATTCCCGGCATGCCGTTAAGACAACTAATACCCTTTTCCCACTACAAACTGCTTAACCCCGAGATTTGCCGCCCCGGGTTAAGCATTCTGTACCCCGGGGTTCGTTAACCCTGAGTTCTGTTCCCATTTGTCGCGTTAACCCGGAGTTTCGCGAAACCCGGGGCAAGCTTGCCCCGGGTTAACGATGTGCGATTTCCCACTACACCCCAACTCCGGTGTCCGTCACTGCCCGGACCGGAAATCCCACAGCGCGCTAGCTGGTCCCACAATGCCTCGTACCGCCTTGTCGCCAAGCAACCACCCGTCGGCGCGCGCTGCCTGACTGGATACATGTGGGCTGTACTCGATTAACGTGTACATGTACATGTACTTTCGTTTGGGCATAATCCGCACTCTCGTGTACATGTACACTGCATTGAAAATGGCGTCCGATATAAATATAATATAGATATAAAATTTCGGCAAATCCGGGGCATCAAGGCAATTTACCGACTTTTTTTTATTAGTACCGATGCAAACACGCTGTAAGCACTTTAAAAAAACTTTCAAAATAGGCGCTGAAGGCACCGAATCGTTGTTTTAGGTCTCCTACTAATATATCATCGTTTCTGTGGGACCACAATGCCTGAAAAAGATTATTTTCCAACATAAAAATGACGTCTAAAATAGGTTTCAGTCAGCCACCAACACGTATTCTCACGGAACATGAACAGTACCATTCAGGTATGGCCGGGGTGCTACTGCTAGTGCTATAGTAAGCGGGACGACAAAAATATCTGACAATAGATCCTCACAAAAAAATCAAAATAAAAGGGATTCTAAATAGCCTACATGTTTTGTAAAGATGGATTTTTAAGCAGCTAGGTCCAACCTAAACGAGCATATTATCGGAGCTTATTATTGTATAAAGTCGCACCCTTCTCATTCCTAATAGAATAGTCCATGCTGTTAAGGTATCGCGATGTGGGTTCGGTGTTCCAAAACCTTCTCATCAGTTCTCGTCCAAAAGATTGAGAATAACTACGTTCGTAGGCCTACCTGAAAACAAAGAATAAAGTTTGCGACATTTTTGTGCTGTATCGTGAAGTAGTAGCTCGTTTTGCTGTTTAGCTTTCTCCTTTCGGGGCATGGTTACGACTTTGAAAAGGCACCCGCGAACACGCAAACCTTTGACAGCTCTACGATTCTACTTTCGCACGCAACCCGACCACGTGCTGCATGCTGCGCAATCTATCTATCGTGCAACGCAAATCGCTCCCAACTACCGTTGGTACCTGTTGTTTGGTACAGCCAGCGCTGTCCAAGATTCACTGGTACCCGCAGATTAAAAGTTCGTTGACATGAAACTCAGGATTGAACGCACTGTCCATGTACGTATCTGACATGGCCATGTTAGTACTGTACATGTACATGTACAGTACATTGATCGTGTATGTGTACGTGTACATGTACATGTACAGTACATGTAGATGCACATGTACTGTACATGTACACCCATCCACAGTCCATACAGTTGTGCACAGAATGCGCAATGTTTAGTTGACAGTGCGCACGGTACAGTGAAGCTTCCATGTGTGCTGCACACACACTGCACCGCAGTCGGAATATTATTTCATGCGCGCTGCAGTGTGCTAAAAGGGCACGGCAATTTGTTGCCGTGAAAATCCTCCAAATTTAAGGGCACCGCGGCAATTGGTGAGGGCACGACGGCAACTGCCGTCGTTGCCGTCGTGAATTTACTGCCCTCTTGTAAATGCCAGATGTACGTCGCATGCGGATTTTCCCGCCACGTATCCCACCTCTGACCGTCCCATTACGTAACGCATCCTGTGTCTTAACCCTGAGAATGTCCACCGGACTCGTACCCCGGCGCAGTTTCCCACTACAACGCCAACCCCGGGGTTCGGCCATTACCCCCGAGATTTCCATCCTTAACCCTGGTCGCGAGCAGGGTTAACGAACCCCGGGGTAACGGCCGATTTTTCTGTCTCAACCCGGGGCGGGAAAAGTGTAGTGGGAAACGTCCTGGCAACCATTTCCAACCCGGGGTATCTCGGGGGTAAGGCTTGCTGTTACCCCCGAGATAACCCGGAGATTGCGTAGTGGGAAAGGAGTATAAAACCAGAATTCAAAACGAGACACTGCGAATTGCATGCTGACTTCAGTGCACTTGCATGGCCTCAAACAGCAAGACAACTTCACCTTTGAGGAAGATCCTGACATCGACAGAGTAGAAATGTCGGGCCCTATTGTTATTTGAGATAAAAAATAAGTGGGTCTTTTTCTCCCTGTATAGATTGTCCAGCTGTGATATTCTACGTATAAAGGCCTCGCATGCCAAAATGTAAGGCGGAAAACAAAGGTGTAGAGCCGAGTTGTAGCACGTGACCTTGCTCTATCAGAAATGTTGGTGTCAAACAAAATGATACATTAAGGAAAAACTGACTGGGAACTTTTAAACAATTTTGAAAATTGACTACTTGGAAAACTTTGACAGGACCGGGACTTGAACCCGAGACCTCTGGTTTTGCGCACCAGCGCTCTTACCATCAGAACTATTCAGCCTTCAGATAGTCAAAAATAATACTCAACTATAGTCTTTACCGGGGTGGCAAAGAAGTGATTGTGATTGTTTTCGACCAATATAATCAATATTGATCAATAAAGTTAGCAGGTTTGACCAGTTGGGTTGGCATCTTGTATGAGCTAAGGGGTTGGTTAAATATTACTAGCCATAAAATAGACATTGACCCAAGCTATGGCCCAAGTTACGATTGGTTCTTAGAATTGGTTGTGGAAAGCATGCGTTCTGAGTCCGACCATGGAGGAAGGAAAATATTTTCCTTCCTCCATGGTCAGACCAGGGCCCAATTTTATAGAGCCGCTTAAGCGTGAAAATCTGCTAAGCAGGAAAAGTCTTCCTCGTGTAAGCAGGATTACAAGCTGCCCTGCAATGTGATGTCCATTGCTTCTGACTTGTATTCCACTCTTCTTTACTTAGCGTGAAACAAAAGTGAAGTTTGGGTTGGCAAGGGGATCCTGTGGCCCATGGTTTTTTTTTTCGCTCAAGCACATTTTGGTGCTTAAGCGGCTCTATGAAATTGGCCCCAGGCGCATGCAGATTTAGACCCGAATGTCTCCTTGGCATAGGCTATTCCCACAACGACGTCCACCGATATGTTGCCGACAGAATCAGGGGCGGGACAGGACGGGAGAGGGAAGGGCACTCACCCAGGCAGATGGCTCCGACGAAGAGACTCAAGTATTTCACTTCCTGTCCGGGCGACATGCTGGTCCACTCTCGCACGGGACGCTCGACACAAATCGGGTGGGTTTTTTTTGTCTCGGTTTGGTCTCGGCGTTGTTTTTTTGTTTTTTTTATTTCCTGGGATTCCTGGGGCTCATCGGCGATGGAGGGGCTTTCCGTGGCGCCCCTGAGTCGGTATTGTTCCCGGTCTGGTCCGCTCCTCCTTCAGCGATCGGGCGGTCCGACTGTAGTCACGCAGCGTGTTCCAACAATATCCCGATCCTCCCGGTCGCAGGTAACTTTTCCCCTGCTCGTTTTACGGCCGACAATATTCGCGTCGCTGGCGTCGTAAAAGCAGGACCATTCCTCCCACCGCGCGCTCAGCACACGGGAACCAAAGCACACATACGTACACACACACGGACCTCGTAAAACTTTACAACCCCGCCACTGATGATCCGAGCCGATCACCTGCAACCCCCGACAATAATGCGGTAGAAAACACGACCATAGTCCGCCCGACGCACTGCATGTCACACGGAGCCCGGTGATAAACCGCTGATAAGTTGGGTTTTCGAGGAATGATGTTTTGTTTGAGCTGGCGGTAAAGAGCGAGGTCGGACGCACTCGACCGGATTCGTGTGTGGGGCTATGAGCAAGGACCTCCCCGCGACGGTGTAATCGATACTGATCTCATTTACGGGAGCACCACTTTTGTCACCGCATCCTACTAACACATGCTCTCCCTTGCAAAGTGTCTTTACGGGGTCTTCCGCTTATCAAATACCCCTAAGAGTCTGCTCTCCGTCGTTTTTTTGTTGTTGTATACAGCCGGCCTGTCCGAGCCCGCTGACTATCTCTCCGCGCTGTTTCTAACGGTTGTTCTTGTATGTATCGAAGCCGAGATAAGGCGATCGAAGTTGATTCGGTCGTCAGGTTGTTGGCTGTGGTCAGCTTCGTCGGAACGCAGCTTGCCTTTACCCACCCCACCCGTAGCCGGCTCCGGTCGAACCTCGAAGGGTCGGTAATTGCCCAACATGCGGTGTGAGCGCCAGCAGTCCTGGCGCTTGGTACTACTAGTACGGCCCTTGAGCGCTGAGTTCTGCCTTGCTAGAGGTGGGCAAAACTCCCTTTCAATTTCCACCGGTCCAAGTCACAGGGTATAGAAGGAAGCTTCTTCTTCGTTTCTTTCACAAAAAAACTTCCAAATGACACGGCAAGGTTATGATCCGGGACTTGGGCAGACGAAAGGCCATCAAGGCCTGACTGTAGACAAGTTCCGAGCATACGTCAAAATCCAGCAGCATTCTACATTCCCAAGCCTTCTCTCTTCCTCTCCCTCTCTCTTTCTTTCTTTCACTCTCGTTCTTGGCCGTCCTCTATCGCACGGGTCCCGATATTCAATTTGTCCGGCGTAAACTGGGGCCCATGTCTAAATTGATTGGTGTATTCGTCTTGGCGTGCGGTGGCCGTGCAGCGGTCGGGACGACCACGGTTAGAGGCTACGAATCAACCATGCTTGGCCGGCTCCGGGCACGGAACCTCCCCCCCCCCCCACCCCTCGCCCCCCATGTCGGTACGGTGCGTGCACGCCAGCGTTGCGCTGAGTGGGTCGCGCACCCACCAATCGCTGCTCGCCCGTGCGTGCTGGTGACCAAAGACCTCCCGCACCCGGTACCCACGTGCTCCTTAGAGCCACGTAACACAAGCGCACACTCGCCACGCGGAGATGCTCTTTTGCAGTCAAACTGCATAGCGCCCCCAGCGGTCAATTCATGTCAAGCCCCTTCCTTCCAGGACGCATCATCGTGTCATTATAAGCGGTCACAGAACTAAGTCTGTGTTTTCAGTTTTTACCCGAGACCGGCCGAATGAAATCATGAATAGTGATATTGTTCAAACATTCATTAAAATAAAAAGTCAATCAAATTTAAATGAAAAACTGACTGGGAACTTTTTGAACCTTTTGATCAATTATTTTGAAACAAATTTTAAAGAAAACTTTGACTGTGCCGGGATTTGAACCCGATCGCGAGATCGCGATACTGGTTTTGCGTATACCCTACGAAAAACCAGAAGTCTTAGGTTCAATTCCCGGTCCAGTCTAAGTTTTCTTTGCCATTTTTTTCAATAATTATGTTGTAACCAATTATTTATAGGGAGAAAGACGTCTAGATTCTAACAGGACATTTTCCACTCGAAGATTTTTTATACTTAATGGATGCTTGATGGATAATCACGATAGAATCCTCATTACATTTTTGAAATCTTACGGATCTTGTCTGTGATGTTGTACTTTTCGAGAAATCTTCACTCAAATATCGACAAATACAATAGTTTATCATTCGCGAGTCGCGAGTAATAATTGTAATAATGATGTTTGCATTCATAGTGCCGGGAACTCACCAGAGTGTGGTGAACAAGCTCAAACAATTCTGAATACAAATTATTTCCTTGTAGTTTGTGTCCACATTTCCATTGGCAAAAAAAGAATGGTATGGGTAAAAAAATTGAATGGTCGCGACTCAGAAAATTATAGTTTTTGTTTGTGTAACCAGCCGATCCACTTTGCCCCCAGTTTCGGGCTGTCCCACGCTGTATTTTAATAACCTTTTAACAACTAGGCCACTGTTGGAATCAAGCCCTGATGTAATTGTATCGAACGTTTAATGATTTCATTGCTCTTTCAAACGAGCTTTGAACTGTAGGCAAAGGGGAGGCCGCCGAGGCACCGACATGCAAACGAATAATCGTCCAAAATAATTGCATGCGTGCAAACTGAGTAATGAGGGCGCTGTTTACAGATCCCGGGGTGCAGCCACGGACGTGTATAATACACGTCCGTGGGTGCAGCACACAAAATCTATCCAAGATGGCTCCGCCGAGCTGATTATCATAAAGTGTGTACCCCACAATTTGTTTTTTAATAAGGGGTCTTTGGAGGCTAATAAACAGATACATCGTAGAACAAGTGAGGCTTGAGACAACCTGGGGGTTCACTCTTCAAGTTGGTATGTCATTTGGACCATATCTGGCTTTAAATGTGGCCCTATTTGGCTGTGGAAGTGGAGGGGTCCATCCCAAAAACCTTGTAGAAATTCGGCTTGGACGGCTACACATTTTGGGGGTGTTTTTTTCTGGGGGTAATTAGCAAAAAAAATCTAATCGGCTAAGAGCACTAAAATTGAAAACAATCGGAGAGATGATGGTCCAAAGTACAATTTCAAGTATAGCTACAAGAACTGAGAGACTTTTGGGCGTGGGATAATTGGCTTTGAAAGTGAGCGTTATTGTACAGTGTTAAACGGAGCCCTATTCAGTGTTCTGCACCCCCCCCCGGTCACTTGTCTAGTGAACTTTGACCCGAACTGCACATGCGTGGTATTCGTGACCAGGGACAGTGTGCAGCCATGCGCTGGCGGCAGGAGCGGTCCTTTTGCACGTGGCTCGTGAATGTGGAAGGTTCGTTGTCTGAAATTGTCTCGGTCGGCTCGTCTTTTTAGCTCTTAATTTTAGCCCACATCGTTCACATTTAGCCCGCATGCTTTGTATGTGTAGTGTATTCAAGGCTTTTAGTACTTTTCAGTTTGTAGGTTTACGTGATTTTGTAATTGAAGACGGTAAAAGGGGAGAGATTTTCTTTGGACCAAAATGAAAATTGAGGCGAGCTGAAGTTAAGTGCAACTTACATACGTGTACATTCCAGTGGCACACTCCATCTTAACTTTGCTTTGTAACAAAACTTGAACCCATTGGCTTTGGATTAATCATTAGTATATTTCTACAGCTCTATTCTTTTCTAGTGAATACTAGTAGTACTTCTGTAGTCTGTACTACTACTACTTTAGACTAATTTAGTACTTAGTACTAAGTTGTACTACTACTACTTAGTACTAGTAGTAGTACTAGTAGTAGTACTAGTACTAGTACTAGTACTAGTAGTAGTACTGTAGTACTAGTAGTACTACTACTAGTACAACTACAAGTAGTACTAAGTACTAGAGTACTACTACTAGTACTACTAGTACTAGAACATGTGATTTTGTAGTCCGAGTAACTTGGACCCGACAAGTCACCCTTTTTTATCGAAATTTGAAATTTTGAGATTCGGGTGACCGTAGGGTCCAAGTCAATCAGTGTCACAATATGGCTAATGACAGTATAATGTGTACAAAGTTACAAACCAAAAAACATTTCGACTGAAAAAACAACCCGACACTAGTCCCACTTACTGGGCCGCTAGGAGCTCCCCTTAAACGAGTTTTGAGATTGTCTGTTGCACTAGCGTCCCACCGTGTTTAATATACAAAAACAGTAATTCTCAACCGAAGGCCTTTAAAGTGTCCCGAAATAGCGTCCAACGATTCAATAAATATGCCTGCCGGCTTCTACACATGTCCAGACAAACTAGTGGTACTTCAGCGGTAGTCCACATGAAACAGTCAGTGTGTTAGGCCAAGCACGTCTGGTACCCAGTCTTCGTGTAATACGTTTGTACATGGCCTCATTGATAAAGCGCAGGGTTGTCACATTTCCCCGTGGACACGAAGGGAGTTTTCAACGACGCTACATGTCCGCTGCCGACATCGGAGTCATTTTGTTGGATTTTGCGGTCCAAACATAACTCGTAAGTACCGCTGAAGTACCACTGGTTTGTCTGGACATGTGCAGAAGCCGGCAGGCGCATTTATTGAATCGTTGGACGCTATTTCGGGCACTTTTAAGGCCTTCGGTTGAGAATTACTCTTTTGGTATATTAAACGCGATGGGACGCTAGTGCGACAGATAATCTCAAAACTCGTTTAAGGGGAGCTACTAGCGGCCCAGTAAGTGGGACTACTTCAGCGGTACTTACGATTTATTTTTGGACCGCAAAATCCGAAAAAATGACTCCGATGTCGGCAGCGGACATTTACTATGTAGCGTTGTTGAAACTCCATTCGTGTCCACGAGGAAAGTCTCACCCTGCGCTTTAGCAATGAGGCCACGTACAAACATATTACACGAAGACTTGGTACCAGACGTGCTTGGCCAAACACACTGAATAACGACTGTTTCATGTCGCTGTTATAGGCCAGCGGGTGGCACAGTCAATAACGCAGGAACTGCAACATATCAAGAATATCACACATGGAAAAAGTGCGTAATCACTGGACAATTGAGTGCTTATAATATAACTGTTCGTAAAAAAAAGTGCATTCGAGAGAGGACCTGATGCGATTCTGATACTGATAAGATCCAAGCAATCACTCCGCTTGCTTGGCTTTGCAAGCAGCAGTTTCCAACATTGGAGGGGAGGGAATGGATTAGGTTAGTTTGCTGAGAAGTGCAACGATACAGATAAAAGGATGCGATGTAACAGTGATGATACACCTAGCTCGCTTTGAGTTACACAAACTCTGAAGAAACTTTGTTCCCTATAACTGTTATCTGAGTTCATCACATTCCCAGAACCTTGTCGGCATTTTCAATCTCACAAACTAACTAATCAGTCCATGCTGCAGAAGAGATGCATTGAGAACAAAAAATGGTTTAATAGAAAAAATGAAGTAACACTTATGGAAGCATAATTAATTCGCAGTGGCTGTTGTTACGGCAGTCGTCCGTGTGGTTCCCTGACTTGATTGTATTTCGTCAGCAGAAGGCTGGTTGAACCAGTCTGTTAGCTGATAGTCTGGTTCCAAGAGCCAAACATCCTGACAAATAATGTGAAGTCAGGGAACCACACGGACGACTGCCGTAACAACAGCCACTGCGTAATTAATTACTTATGCAGAGTGAAAAACATGTTTCTCGTCTCTGCCTGCTTCCTTTTGGGTGGCCGTCTGGATTTTTAAATTATTTTTTATTTTTTTTAACTGCTGTATAAACACCCTATACATGTCCACAAATTCATCAGTTAAAGCAATAGAACAGTAAATGACTTAAAATAATTATGTTCAGTTCTCATGTCCAACTTTTCTTTCATTTTAATTGTGTCCTTGACAGTGGAAACACTAATGGTTGCAGGAAATTTTAAAATGTTGACCATTTGGAAAAACAAATAAAAATAGTACGAAAAAAACTTGCGTCCTCCTTTTCAAAACTTCCAGACCAGAAACATGTCTCTTTTTTTCTATTTAGCCTAATAATAATAAGTTATTAATTTTTATTTGGCAAATTTCATTTCAAACATGTTCAAATGCGCATTACATTAGTGAAGAATAAATCAAGACAAAGACTACACATTTATACAATTGTTAAAAAGAAACAGCGAAAATTACACTAGACTATACAGTGCCAAAGAAAATCAGTGAAAACGCTTTTTAAAAACGCAGTGGCTGTTGTTACGGCAGTCGTCCGTGTGGTTCCCTGACTTGATTGTATTTCGTCAGCATTGCAGGCTGGTTGAACCAGTCTATTAGCTGATAGTCTGGTTCCAAGAGCTAAACATCCTGACAAATAATGTGAAGTCAGGGTACCACACGGACGACTGCTGTAACAACAGCCACTGCATTTTAAAAAAAGATTTAAGCATTTAAACAAAATTATAGCCTATTTGCTTCACATATATGTGATGGCAGTGCATTCCACAAATTTGATGAAGCACACTGAAAAGCATGATTACCTTGTGGTTTGGTTTTGTCTTTGGAGGCTGTAAGATTGTTGTTAGATGAAGATTTTTTTGAAATTAAATGACTTGACATTAAATGGGCCAATGTAAAAGGCCAAATTTGCGGTGATCTGTGAGGTTAGTAGTTAATATATAATGCTGTGAATTAGGCCTATGTCATGTTTGATGTGTTTTTATGCAATTACATTTTATGCAGTTGCATTTTGAAAATGATTTGCCACGGTGTGAAACCGCTGACAAATTGATATCCCCCTAATTTGTAATGCTAATCTGAACAAGATTTTGCATCACACAGTATTTTAAGTAATCGTTCAAATCATTTTCTTGCAGCTATATTTGGCAGCCGTTTGTTCCCTATAATTACCGGGTAAGTAAAACCCCCCAAAAATGACATCAAATTTTCAGAGGTGGAGAATTTCTGAAAAAGAAATCGACTACCAATTTTACTTGGTGAGTGTAGGCCTAATTTGGGCTTGGTGGGTGAATAATCCTTGCATTGCCCGTTTGGAGAATGGTAAGACCTATAGCCTACTTTATTTCATGTAATAATGTTCATCGGTTAGCAAGAATTCAGTGAGAGTTTGCTGTACCCAATGTACACAGTGATCAGTGCTTTTCTTGTCAGCTGAAGGAGGGTGGCAGCTGGGCTGTATTTCAAACAGTTGGCAACAGTGCTGAGCGTACACTGTTCACAGAAAATTGGATTGAGTAAGCCGCCATTCACACCAACACTAAAAGTTCACAATTTGACCAAGTGCTTGTGCCATGCCAGCCAGTTCATTCGCATATGTGCCTAAAATCTCAGTCATCAGTCCCCCGGGAAAGTCCTGAGACAAGAAATTGACAAGAAATGGGCCTGTAGACATACTCTGAATTTATGAAGCTTAAGTGTCAGAGGTAAAAGTTTGAATTCCGGTCTTCTTCCTGGTGGAGTGATATGGGGATGGCAGGCCTTGAATTTGGTAATTTTCAGGGCAAGGCCACTTTGGCCTTAAATGATGCAAAATTTTCGGGGGCAACATGGCCCCCCAAAAAAAATTGGGAAAGGGCACAGGCCAAATGGAATTTAATTGTACCATTTTTTCCCATTTTTGTATGCCCTGCTATATACATGTACTATACATACAGTGAAAACTGCTTATCCGGCCACCTCTATAAAAGGGCCTTTTGTCCATAACTGCCACCTTTCAAAGTCCCCATCGACATTGCAAGTTAGGATGTTGCGGTCACTGTCCAACGCGGCCAGCGGACAGACCTCTTGGAACGGCACGTGTACATTTGCATTGAGGATAAACTTTCCGGCCAACAAAGAAATAAAGGGCGACCTCTTTTGGCGCACCAAATCTCCAAAATCAGAAACCGTCTTTTATGTTGGTCACACGTTCTTGTGTTGAGGATGCCGGCTATTTATTTCCGATGCATGGTTTACACATTAACGCGGCCGTTGTCGACACGATCGCGCATTATTTTAACTTCTCTGTCTTATTGAGTTGACATCGCTCCCCGATAATCCAAGTAAAATACATGAAGTCTAAAAACAACTGTAAATATGCTTACCAATGCAAAAAAAAGGGCACGACGGCCAAGGTAAAAATAGGGCATGGCCAAAGTGGCCGTAAAGATGGGGATTTTTGCGGGGCACCTCGGCCAGTAAAGAGGGCAACGACAACACTGGCCGTCGTGGCCGTCGTTCAATTCAAGCCCTGGGATGTGATGTAACAGTGATGATACACCTAGCTCGCTTTGAGTTACACAAACTCTGAAGAAACTTTGTTCCCTATAACTGTTATCTGAGTTCATCACATTCCTAGCTTTTCAATTAATATCACTTGCATGCCATTGAAAGGGATTACAATCAGCACTGTGATGTGAGTGATTCCACTCTTCCACTCTTCCCTACTTAGCAGGAAATGAAAATCGAAGTTTGGGTTGGCAGGGTGATCCTATATGAATCAGGACTTTTTGTGCCGAAGCAGAATTTGGCACTTAAAGAAGAATGAATCCCAGAGAAAAATGTTGGCTTATCTGATTGGACGTTAAAAACAACCTACAATTACCTATGTGCTACTCACCTACGAGTTTCATAAAGAGGGAAAAAATCATGGAATTCGGTGGTCGAATTCGCGTTCCCGCAAACTGCCATGTTTTCAAATGGCCCGCCAGTCACTGCGGAAAACTGCGCAACGGAAAACTCCCGCATGGGCCTGGACAGATGTACCCCTTACTATACTGCGTGCAGTTTGTATACACTCGCGAGCTGAACGATGGTGTACTACCAGGCTTTTGTCAAAATGTCAGCGGGAAAAAGCTGGGGAAATTTTTCCATGTATAGTTCCCAACAAGGACAAGAGACCTGTGGTGGAGGAAGTGGGCTGTGGCCATCAAAGTTGAGAAATGTCTCAAAGTCAGCTACAAATACAGTTGTCCTTGTTGGGAACTGCATGGAAAGATTTCCCCAGCTTCCTGCTGGTATTTTGACATCCAAAAGCCTGGCAGTGCACCATCGTTCAGCTCGCGAGTGTTTAACTGCACGCGGTATATATACATGTACTGTACATGTAGTAGGGGTACATCCGTCCGGGCCCATGCGTGAGTTGCCCGTCTTTATGTCTACCCCCCGCAGTGACTGGCGGGCCATTCAAAATGGTGGCGGTTTGCGGGAACGCGAATTCGACCATTCAAATTCCAAGATTTTTCCGTCTTTATGAAACTCGTAGGTGAGTAGCACATAGGTAATTGTAGGTTGTTTTTAACACCCGATCAGATAAGCCAACATTTTTTTCTGTGTTTCAACTTTCATTCTTCTTTAAGCAACTGTATGAAATTGGTCCCTGTGCCACCATATGGTATATTGCCACCTGGACATTTGGTTGTATGGCCTGGGTAAGAGCAAGCCTTGAAATCATATTGGACAGATGTCCAAATATGGGGGGATAATTTTTGGTTTTATTCCTGTTGTTTTATTGGTCCTTCTTGTCTTCACAATTACACTGTATTATTTCCTTCACAGCTTTGTGGCCATTACCGGTACTTGATCCTTCAGACAGATGCAAGGTAGGATGTGACTTTCTGGCATCGCCAAAGCACTGAAACTAAAAGGCTTAAAAAGCACAGTTTTCCCTCAAAAACAATCACCGATATACATGTGTGTATTGTCAACACTTTGCCAAATCTTGTTTGTGTATTTACTATCAGACTTGTTAGCTATGGCTTAAAGTTAGACGCATTTGCTACATATAAGTTTCCGTCAATCACAGTGTGTATTGAATGGAAATCCAGGTCACTACCTTGACTTCCGCTTACGCACCAGATATCGCGATAATATCGGATATCGCGATATATTCCTGACGATATATCGAAACCAAAAATTTTGGATATCGAACAACCTTAACCGATATACATGTGTGTATTGTCAACACTTTGCCAAATCTTGTTTGTGTATTTACTACTCTCAGACTTGTTAGCTTATCAAAATGAATTATTAGAAATAATGAATCTCTTAATCACTTATACTAGCTAATTGTGCAATCCAAACATCCGGCCTTCTCAAATGAGGGGATCCAGGGTGTTGAAGTCAATAAATGTTTTTTCCCGCAACAGTAGAGCTTAGTTCATGTCCAGTGATGATAAGATGCTCGCCGCTTTGAGGCAAAGCAGTGAAACCAAAAAGCACATACAATCCTGGTTTTTTATCTGATGGACATTTTATGTTGGACCTAAATTTGAATGCTGCCCATTGAAGAGTGCATCACATGACATTGGAATTCCCAACAATATTCTCAGTTTTCTTTTGTAACAGATTCTGGGGGATTCAGGGATTCACTCGGCCACTGAAATGAGGTAAGGTATGCATGCTTTGACTGAACATGAAAATGCCCAATCCTTGCTTCAAATCCCCCGTCCTGTGATGATAAATTGCTCGCCGCTTTGAGTTAGAGCAGTGAAACCAAGAAGCATCATACAATCCTGGTTTTTATCTGATGGACATGTTATGTTGGACCCAAATAAAATGTGTGAACAATTGGTGTTTCATGACTGCCCAAGTAGTGTCAGATGTTTGTGCAAAACACATCTGAGCTAGAAAGCCTCAAGTTGAAACTTATTCGTTAAATGGGCACTCCAGTGCAGTAGGAGAAGGCATTGGATGGGGTACACGCTTTCATTATTGTAGTATCCCTGAACATTTACTAATACTGTAGAGGCCATTAAAGGAACCTGAATGTTAAACTCTCCTAAAGTTACCTGTCTTGTGCGAGAGAGAAGGAAGAGGCTTGCTTGACATAATCTGAGACCACCTGAAGTTTGTACATACCTACTCATCCTTTTGCAGCCATTTAAGGGAGTGCTAGAAGGTGTGGTAGTTGTAGAATCACCTATGTAGACATTCTGAAGAGCAAATGGGTCTAGATGACAACAAGGGGCTTGAGTAGGCAGTGGTACGTCCAACAAGAATTGGACGACCCGATCAGTTGATCGTCTGTATATTTAGGATGTGTTGGGCATTCAAGCCACTTTGATTGGGCCACTGAAGTTTGTGTTGATATTATTTACATTCTTAAAATTTAGTGGGCCTGACGTTTCGATCCTAGAATGACCTTTCTCAAAGGCATATTTACATTTCTATTGAAGATTGCATCACATGGACATTGGAATTCTCAAGAGCTGCAACAAAATTCTGTTTTCTTTTGTAACAGATTCTGTGGGATTCAGGGAAACAATCTGCCAATGAAATGAGGTGAGATATATGTGCTTTAAATGGACTTCTTTGTTGGCAAATTAAAATGTCCAATCTTTGCTTCAAATGTCCCGTCCTGTGATGATAAAATGCTCGCCGCTTTGAGTTACAGCAGTGAAACCAAGAAGCATTTACAATCCTGGTTTTTATCTGATGGACATAGGGTGGATTTCACAAATCCTTACGATGCATCCCCTTGACATGACAGCAAAACCACCATGTCTTCCCAAGCCATGGTTTTGGTGCATCGCTTATTTTTTTTTTGATTGATCCTAAGTTACAATGAGTTTGATGAAATTGCCCGTTGGATAAACATGCTATTTCATTTATGTGAAGTTGCATTTACGCTTAGTACTAAGCAAACTCGAATCAATCCCACAGTCACCAGCTAAGTGGTTGAGTAGATATCGTCAAAGTCTGCGATAGAAAGTCTGAGTTGAGTTGGAACTCCACCCACACTGCCTTTGGTGTTGTCAAGTAAGAAATAAAGCAAAACTCTCACCAAGTGTATTGTGCTAACAACTAAGGCTGGGTTGGTTCGGTCGGTCACACCGGTTCCCGACCGTCCCGATCAGGAACCGGTGTCGGTTTTCCAAAACCGGTGTCCCGATAAAATAATAAAACACATAAGAAAACACGACGAAGTGGGTTGAATTATTATTGTTAACCAATAGGGTAGTATATAATTGATAGCGGTGTGCATCAAAGCTATGGTTGCTGGTTTTCCCATAGTAGTTTAAAAACAAATCAAAGTCAATCCAAAGAAAAAAATAAAACCTCGAAAATTATGTTAAAGTCAAGGTTTTCAAAAGTCCCTCCATCATATAAAATTCAACTGCTCATAAATGTCATGAATATGTGAGACAAATCACAGCTTGAGTAGTTTATTGAAAACTCACGATATTTATGAGGAAAAAAAGATGTTACAAATTCACAACCATGAATTTGGAGCACACGCTATTCCTTATAGAGTTAGATTTTGGCCAATTATGGTTGGAGAAAATCGAGACACCGGTTCCCGACCGGTTCAGCGACACCGGTTCCCGGTTTTGAAAATAACCGGGATGTCGCAACACTACTAACAACCTACTGGGAAGGATGAACCTAAATTGAACCTAAATTGAACCGTAATCTCATCAACGGTAGTCACGATATCTCTTCCACTTTTTGTGCACTTTTTATGCAGGACCTAGCTGTGGCACATGCCGCATTTTCATCATGAGAAAGTTGCAGGAACTACAATGGAGTTTGGTCAACCCAGGTTTGTACAAAGCAAAAAGAAGCTCACTGTCTTCCAAGAGACAGACTTGTATTCGAGTCACAAACTATCAAGAACGTTGCAAATTGAGTCTGAGTGCCAAGTCGTCCAGGTCGAGCCCAAGACATGAGTCACCTTTAAGTTTAACTCTATTGGAAACACATGTCCCAATCTCTGGCAGTTTTCTCGAATCACATCGACTGGTAATAGGCATAGTCCTTTAATATAGCAAATAAAGTCAAGTTAGTCTTTTGAGAGAATCATTTGAACAACCAAGGTGTGTCAGAACGAATCTGTCAGTCACGCAAGTCGAGTCTTGAGTCCAAGCCAGAGTCAATGGGTCCGAGTCATTTGTTAGACTTAGTGAGTCATGGAGAGTTAGACTTTGAGTCTGAGTCGAGTGTGATTCAAGTTTTCCTGTTCGTGATGAGCTTGTAGAATTGAAGCATATTTCAACTGTCTCACTGTGGTATCCCGCACAACTTTCTACGTAGCTATTCTGCTATCATTGTAAAGGTATCCATGTTGAACCAAAAAATGCTGGCCCTTGTTCTGGGAGACCTTGTCAGATGCAGCCTTCTGTCTGCCTGTTGCCATTCTGGTTAGCACCACCATGATGATAATTATCTCCTAAAAATCTCTGATGCTACGCATGAGTAGCGTTGAGGAAAATCCATAACTGCTAACCTTCTTCTGAAAGTGGTGCTCCCTCTGAAGATGACTGAAAAATGTCTCTTCCAAAAAAAATGTCCGAAAGCTAAAGTACAAGACATGTGCAGAGTTTACTCTCGTCTTGTTGTTAGTGTCACACTGTATTTGAGGGTGTGTGATTTTGTGCTTGATTATCAGGCTGTGTGGGGATTGGGACCAGAAGTGGCTGCGTGCTTGCAGAGCAGTGATGAGTGCACGTGGAGCCAGTGGGAGAGATGAAAGCCGACTGTAAGCTGGGTGGCAGATACCGATGCCCCTAGCTCAAGATGTTGTAATGTGTACTGTGATGACCACTTCACATCCCAGTCATCAGGTAGCCAAATGTCTTATTGGAAGCTAACCTTTCGTCCAATTCTGCTCTTAATCCCCCACAACATAAAGTCTCATTGTAAAAGATAAAGCATGTAACTTGCACTCTCGCTATAACATTTTCCCAATGATAACCTCAAAAATTTGCAAACTATGACTAGACCGGGACTTGACCCAAGACCTCTGGACTAACGTACCAGTGCTCTTCTATCTGAGCTATCCAGCCCTTAGATGGTGGCCTCCCAAATAGTCAACTAGTCTTTGCCGGGATGGGGGCGCCAGTCAGATTGAAGAGCACTGGTACGTAAGTCCAGAGGTCTCGGGTTCAAGTCCCAGTCCAGTCAAAGTTTTCTTTGCCAACTTTTCACATTGTTCAAAAAGTTCCCAGTCAGTTTTTCCTTGGTTTGTTCCAATGATACCTTGATAACATTCTTATTTAATTGGACTAAAAGTGCCATATTGATATTTCAAAGGCTTCAGTGTTAACCTTATGGTGGAATAGCCACCACCCTGTGGTAGTAGCAGGTTCCGTTGGGCCCATGTTATTGAGTCCACCCCACCCCCCACCTTGTCCTGTCAACTGTTCACTGCGAATGGCCCATGATGAAGTCATTTGACAAGCATATATCTGACAATGTGCTGCGGATAATCACTATTCTGAGGCCATCCTGTCAATTTTATTTCTACAAAGGAATGAGGGACTATTGCACACTGTATACCTTTGGAGCATTGATTTATACAAAATGAACACAAATCCATGAAATAACGAAATTATACTGAGCAATAGTCTATGTTTTACATTCTTATTCAGGCATGCTGACTGCTGAATTGTGTGAGCCAAACAGATGTAATGATGAAGTAAGTACACATAGAGCAATGAACTTGAGCATTAATACTGCCACAACCTTCAATGTACCATAACAGTAATACCTGACGGTGTAGGACAATGCTAGGGGTATGGCTTTCACTACATGCACATACAGAGAACAAATTTTAATGAGTTGCTTTTAAGCATGAAAAGTCTTCCTTGTGTAAACAGCATTGCAAACCTAGCTGCCCTGTGATGTTAATTACTTTGGATTTGTTATTCCACAACTCTTCGTTACTTAGCCTGAAGCAAAAGTTCACTTTGGATTGGCAAGCTGACTCTACGAGTCGTGCCTTTTGGTGGCTAAGCAAATAGGTGCCGAAGCAGCTGGATGAGATGGAGTCCTGTGTGTCAGTTTTCAGGCAGTTTCCGTTTTCCAAGCTGAGATTGGTGTCGACTAGCTATAGGCCAAGGATGATCACTTTCCAATCGACTAAAGTCATGTCTGATATAGCTCTGATGACCTGAGGCCCGAGTTGACAAATCTAGTCTCTTTTCTCCACCTACTCACCCCGCCTTTTTTTGCTAGCTTTACTGCCAAGCATTGAAGATGAGTGTGAATTCAGTCACATCCATGGGGATGACAAAATATATCTGATATTTTAAAGCCTCAATACCAGAAGAGCATTAATAGGAGAAGTCTTGATCATAACAAGATGCAAGGTCCTGTGACATTTGACCATTTGACCCCACAAAAGAAGAGATTGATTGAAGCGTCTAAATTCTGTTCTTTTATTTTTCAGTTCCACTGGTGGCAGCTGGTCACTGCTCAGCCCAGCCCAAGGTAAATTGAAGCCCTTTGCTATGTGTCCAGATAGCATTGTCAGTCTACATGACGCATAAGAAAGGACTAAATGATAACACTAGAAGACTGACCAGCCAAAAAGTGTGCACAAGCTTTCAAAGTAACCAGCACTTCATCAGATGAATTGCTTATTTAACGGTACACGTTGTTATCACTATGAAATGCCTGCTGCATTTGAGGAATTAAAACTCTGTTTGGGACCAATGATGAACCCAATTAGACAAGCATATGTCTGAAAAGCAAACTTTGTGGACTATCAAGTGTGTTCTGAGGTTGCCATTGCATTGTCTAAGCCCAAATTCATTGATACCCCACACGATTGCTTGAAAGATGGACAGGTAAGTGACATTAGATCGCCAAATTTACAGCAAAACTCGTTCTAAGAACGTTCTGAGAAGTTTGGCAGGCAATAGTCCCAATATTTGTTGCGATACCAAGTCAGTATTGGTGCTAGACAGATATTTTGGTGTGTTCTTTTACTGGGCTGACCCAAATTTAGCCCAGTCTTTTGGTTGGCCTATTAACCACTTCGCGCCGGGACCTCCGAATCCGGAGGTCAATTGGATTGCCTTTGCGACGGGGCCCTCCGAATCCGGGCACCACTATTGTCCACATTCTAAACAAAGACTCTTTTCAGCTTAGAACAAAGCATTATGAATCAGTACAAAGAACCTTTTTGACGCAAGTTGCCACATGAATTGCAAGATTAGCAGCAGTAATTGTGCAATTGTGGGACTTTTACTGTGGAGGATCGAGGGATACCGCGCTGCAGCTGAAAGCACGCGGGGGACATTGTCTTTGCATGCCACACAGCCCAACGGTCGTCGGTCTGGCATTGGAATTCCCCCCACATTCTTTACCGTAATCTGTACGCTCGTTTGTGGCCGACCAACTCGAAGATTTGACTGCCTGGAGTGGAGGCTGGAGTCTGCGGTCAGGGATTGTCAGCAGCGTACACGAACCCACACACACACGTCCGTTACGGTCCATTGACGACGCACAAAGGGCCTTTTTTCGAACGGATAATCTCTTGACAAAGGCCACAACGACGTCCGAATTGTGCCAGGTTTTACTCTCTTGTACCCATAGTATACCCTTATTGATTTATTTTACAGAAATATATTGTTCCGATTGTTTTAGCAAGATTTTAAAATAATGCATTGTTCAAAAACCCCCGTATGGCGGTCATCGGCGCTGAAAAACCCCCCGGCGCGAAGTGGTTAATAAAGCATTGCACTCCATTTGTTCAATTCTCAGGGAGACTATGTAAGACCTGCATGACTCAGTCCACGAATGAGGTAAGTTCTTTGGAATTGGTTTGTAGCGGGGGATTTCCCCAAATAGACCACAGCACCCCACCCTTTCAGTGAAGCATCCAAGCTTGTATGCTAGGGATGTTTAGGCTAAAAATTCAGTGACCCTCAATCCCCTTCCCATCCAAATCATTCTCAGCTCGACAGCTGAGCTTTCTATCTGGAGCAGGGATGAACACCGAAAGTCTCGTTCGTATGATCCTCTGTGATTATACCAATTGATGCCAATGCTTCTGAGCTCCAGCTTCTTGCAGTCTGCCTTTGAGCCAGACCATTTGTCTGACTCTAACTCGGGCTAAGGCTTGGGCTCTGGCTAATGCAGCAAATTCATTTTGAAGCCAATTGCGCACGAGCTATCTTTGCTGAGTATTTGTGTCATAGGTAGGAATAGATGCTACGTAAGAGCATTGTAGTACTAGTGACCACTTTTGGATGTTGGAGACAATGGCCTATTCCTAGCCTCTGCTTTAAGAAAACGAATAGTTGGCTAGTGTCGGTTAAATCATTTTCAAAGATGAGTTGGCTATTTGGGAAGGCCGTTATCTAAGGACTGGATACATGTAGTCCAGATGATAAGAGTGCTGGAGAGCAAAAAGCAGGTTTTTCAAATCAAAATTTTCAAAAATAGTTTACATTGAGTTTCCACTTCCTGAAGCCCTGTTGTATTTATACTGCTCTACCCTTAAAAAAATCTTGCCTGGCATATAAATTTCCTCATGAAGTGTTGCATCCTGTCATGGTTCAACCTGATAGCATTGTACCATAGCAGACCTTGTTTTATTTCGTGCTCTTTTTCTTTCAGGTGGAACTCATGTAAGGAGAGAGACCAGTTTTGCCTTCAGATAGACAGGTATGCTCATGCCGTAAGAGATCAAAAGGACAAGGAACCCAATTTCATAGAGTTGCTGAAGAATCAAAACTCACTTGAAATGACAAATCTTGCAATTAAAGCCACTGTTCACTTGCATTGGATGGTTTGTGTAAGTAATAATCAAAGTAGCAAGTCAAAGGTGAACAGTATGACACGGAGGTATAGTTGGTTAGCTAATAGCTTGATGAACGGAGGAAGACAGTTCTTAGCGGAGCCAATGTTGCTCCATGCAAACTGATAATTCTCTCAGCAGCTCGCAAGTGATGATCAATTATCTCAGACCTGTTCTGAATCCCCTGATGAAGAGTTTATCTGATGTGACTGCTGACTCCTCACGGCCGTATCTCTCCAGTCAAAAGCTGCATTATTTCCACTGGACTCAAATTGAACCGAGACGATGGTTGAATTTCTAATGGTCAAAGTTGACTGTCATCCCCACTTGGCTTGAAGTCACGATAACTAATGGATTTGGGCATTCTGACGGTGACTTGCTTTCAATGAAAACAAACTCGCAATAAATGCAAATTGTGTGCACACTAAGACATGTAGCTGTGTCTCCATGTAGCTGCCTTAAAGTTTTTCTCAACAGTTTATTTTAGTTTGGTTGTTTGTACCGTGCCTATTATAAGTAATTAAATGGGGTTCAAATCGAAACTCAGAAAATAGGAAGATGTGTTTCTGATCTATAATTAAAACTCAAAGATGACCGAGACTTGTACTTTTTGACATAGAGTCTGGTCTTGGACTTGTTTTTGTACTCATGTTCTGTGAGTGGAAGACAAGTCCATATCAGAGCCAAAGATGATCTAAAGATCCAGGCTCGATGTAGTAAAGACGTCCAGTTCCTGAATGTATCCCACAAAATAATTGACTTTTTTTCTGGCTGTTTATCTTCTTTCTCTTTCTTTAGGCCCTTCTTGATTAAAACAAGGGAGGTACATCATTCAGGTAAGACACAATTCTTTGGGATGCTACCCCAATTTCTCCTGTCGACATCTAGTTGCCTTATATTTGGTGTATTGTCTGATGGTATCTGCCCATGTCCCACTCATTCACCCTCAGCCTGATCAGATCCATAGATTTCAAGTTGATTTCTAGTTGCACCATGTAGTTGCTTGCTGCGACATTTCCTGTCTGTATTGTGAACCCAAAACCATAATCACCTTTTGGATAAGGTCATTTCCTGTTGTTGGTTCACTCAAAATTGAGCTCATTAAACGTCATGACATGCCCCCTCCTTCAGTCCACCCACATCTGGCCTTTCAGTAGTTATCGCCTGTCAGTCAAGAGTGGCACCAAATTCACACGGCCATGTGAACAATAGTAATCAGTCAAGACTGGTGTCATGAACATGCTGGAGCTCATTGTTTTACAGTGAATGGAGTATAGCCATAGATGGGCTAGTTTCATTGCATCATGAAGAGCACAGGAGACTATGCGCAGTGCTCATATTCCTCGGTCACCGGCGTTAATGCCCAAGCATGCTGACCACACTGCTGTGATGAGTACCGACCGCCCCAGTCTGAGCACCGTGACTGACTGGTATATTCTGAGCTGTGTGCAGCATCGTGTCAGAAGGCATGGGTAGGGGATGCCAAAGACTTGGGCCAAGTTAGTCGCAAAGGCATGCATGTGTGTGTGTGTGCAGTTGTGGAATCTAATGTTCCGACCCAGTTTCTCAACATTTGAATTTAACGGAAACATGTTGCCAATGATTATGCCTCTTACGATGTACAGAGGAAAACCTGTGCTAGCTAGTTGGTCCAAGTACACTGAGGATATTTCCTGATTAAATTCATGCAAATCTTGTGACCACAAACCAAATGTATAATGACGGTGGTACACACTGCTCTACTGATTTGAATCTCCACACGACTTGACCAGTTCGGTGGTCCAGTGGTTGAGACGTTTGAACTAGAAAGCAGGAGTTGCGGGTTCAAAAAGCGCCCAAGCTGCCTGTACTTTTCCAGCAGGCAATTGGGCGAAGCAAACCCTTGTTTAAGCATTTACTAAATTTTACACAATCTTAGTGTGTGCTTGCAGCCATAAAGCGTTACACACAGTCCAGTATGCTTGACAATTCCTTCCATTCTCCCTTTAATGTTCAGTCCAAATCTCTTCTCCGCAGTCGGCAGTGCTAGCCTGTAGGAGTGGACCCTCCACCATATACCTGTACCCTGAAAGGCCCATCCCAGTAGCCAGGTGAGTAAACCCTGTGAGCCAATCTCTCTGGTGTAATCAAAAAAACTATAAGCCCCCATTTCAGACAATATTGCTACATACCAGGAGCAGTTGAATGAATTGAATTGAATTGAATTGAATTGACTTGAATTACCATGCAGGAGCAATTGAATGAAGTAAATGGGCAGGAGGGCTTGTCAAGTCTCTACATGCCAACATAATTGTCCAAGGATCACAGGACAAATTTGCTCAGAATGACTCATCGGTGCTGTATGTTTGCACCGGTGCCCTTGGCTAGCCTTTTTGAAACCATAACTTGATTGGCTCAACCATAATCAAGTTTTGTGCAAAAGCAAGAGTTGATAAAGCCCTCCCCCCCCCCCAAAGAAAAGACAGCCAGCAAACTTAGCATCTGAAGAGTGGACAATGCACTTGGTGGATGTTCTTTCCTTTGAATTTGAGTGATTTAATATTAGTAAGCTCTCCCTAAATTGGGTTCCTAATGATTAACGTGTATGGCTGACTGTGATGAAATCAACCGCCCCAGTCTGAATTTCAGTGACTGACTGGTTGACACGGCTGAGTTGCCATTTGAACTAGGTACACTGCGTGCCTGTACATCGCAGAATGGAAGCTCCTTGACAAGACGGCAGCCCACGAACAGCAAGGGCAGGGCTGTAGAAATTAATGTTGGCTTAGCCTGTGACTTTTCAGTACTGAGAAAGATTCTGATGAAAGTCCCTAATGCTTATTGTTTTTGTTTTTTGGCTTTATACATTCCAACAGGTTTTCCGAATGGGCTTCCTTGATTGTGAAGATCTGTTGACTGGTTTCCATCTGTTGTTAAGTCTACTTGGACTGGTACCCTGACATCTCAACCCATTGGCTGGTGCCAGTCTGTGCTTTGGCTTGTATAGGTCTACTTGGACTGGTACCCTGACATCTCCTAGTGTGTTGGCTGATGCCAGTCTGTGCTTTGGCTTATATAGGTCTACTTGGACTGGTACCCTGACATCTCCTAGTGTGTTGGCTGGTGCCAGTCTGTGGTTTGGCTTGTATAACTCTACTTGGACTGGTACCCTGACATCTCCTATCCTGTTAGCTGGTGCCAGTCTGTGCTTTGGCTTGTATAACTCTACTTGGACTGGTACCCTGACATCTCCTATCCTGTTAGCTGGTGCCAGTCTGTGCTTTGGCTTGCTTGTATAACTCTACTTGTATGCCACAGTGCTGCACAGTTGGACATTACTTTTGTGAAGCCAAAGCCTCCAAATACATGTCAAATTTGGCACAGTGGACTTGTACATATTTTTGGCATCAAGGAATAAATGGTAAATGTGCTTAAGGAACAATTGTCTGCCATTTGTTTATTTCAGAGTTCTAGTCTGACCCATCAAATAACCAGGACTATGTTTGATTTCTGGATCGTTCAAGCCACGTCACACAAGACTATTTTATACAGGCAATCAGTTGCTGGCAATCTTTGAGAGGAAGTTCATGAAACTTCCTAATCTTCAGCTTATGCCTGAGGAGGATAAGACAATGTCAGCAAAAAAATCTTTGGGTTATTACTCAAGCATTGTTTTTGCATGCAGTGCAGTTGTGGCCTTATGTTGCCTGCATAAATTGCCTCGTGACACTTGACCTTTAGGGCTATCAGAAAGACCAGTTAGGAAAGATGAGTTTTGCTATAGGCTCATTATAATTGAGCATAATCACCATAGGTCTTCTGTTGAACACAGTATATAGCAATGATGGATGCCTTACAGAAATGACAAGGGGACATAGAAAGTAAAAGGCAACTTTGTTGCAGACACTCTGCTATTGTGGTTTCCCTATCATCACTTCATGGCTTCTGGAATTGGCGCAGGAATGGCACAATGCTTTGATTATGCAGTTCAGTGGGTTTTTGACATGTTGTATTGCATATAGTCTGGTGTTCAAACCTCCAATAGCTTATAACACACTATTGTAAATCTGTATAGGGTATATTGCCATATGCTAAACACTTGAAAATTGAAAAATAAAAATGACTCTAAGAAAATATATCTTTTGACACAGACAGGATAATGTTATCACAATTATAAGGATTTATTTGAAATGAATAATTAAGGCACAATGGTCTCAAAATTGGTGCAAAAGGAATGAAACAATTTATATCAATGAAAAGTGGTTTTCAGATGTGTGGATATTGAAACACCGCAACCATATAAGTTTGTAATCCTTTTTCCATTCCCAAAATAGTCAGAGATTTAATGGTTGATATAGGCAGGTCCTGCCTTGTACCTCCACCCCAGCAATGATACATGTAGTTGATTACTTGAGAAGCCCACAATTAAGAGCAGGATAAGTCTCATGGTAGATCCCTTTTGAATAGAGGTATGGGGTTCAATTCCAGGCCCACTCAAGTATTCATTGCTCCATAAAATAATTTTGAAAAATGTCAGCCAATTGGACTGAACTGGGACTTGAACCTCAGACTTTTAGCTCAACCCTCAGAGCCGGGGTGGATTCCGCTCCCCCCTGTATTTTTTTTATATAGTGTCTCAGTGATTTATTTCTGCGTGTTGAGGATTGATGACTTTTTTGGCAATCTTCTTGGGCACATTTTGACACGAATGTTATTGAAATTGGAGGTGCTGTTCTCTGACAATGAACATTTTTCAGGGCCATGGTATAGTTTGACGGATTTTTTTCCATTGACTTACACTACATAAAAGCATAGCATCCATGGTGCATAGGGTATTTCTTTTCAGAAATTCTTTGACATGATTAGCTCATTATTAATATTTCTGTATGCAATTATTGGTTCTTCGTGTTTCAGTTTAAAATGTATGCAAATTGTGGAAATTCAATAAAAAACATAGGAAATTCAATAAAAAATCTTCAAAAAGAAAAAAAAATGGAATCGTGAAAAATTGATGAGCTATAATTAGACAAAACATTTTTTTTCTTCAAATGAAATCTTACACAAAGTTCATTATGTAATTTTCTATTACCCTGCCAAATACCATTGGAATCCATCATTGAACGACCAAGATCTGAGGGGGGCGGAATCTGCCCCCCCCCCCCTCTCTGATTTTCTCTGATTTGTTTGATCTATATTCATTTCTCTTTTAACATTTCATTTTTTTTTAATGTAGGATCTTAAATTATTACATGTTGAATAAATCAAGAATTTGGTGGGGTTTTTTTTAGAGTCGGACCAATCTGAATCAAGTTTGGATCTCAAGAGGCACTGTACAATTTATCATTACTGAACTCCCAATAGATGACCCATTTTAGTTACGATTGACTGTAGAGCACATTGTGCATTCCAAAATTCTTCAGACTAATCCTAAAATTGATGATAACCTTTCAAATCAACCACAGATAAACCAATATTACACACCTGAAAAATGCCATGGATATGTGATCAGAATATCATAAACCATTGCAATAGTAAAATGTTACAAACTACTCACTGACGAGAATGACCTGACTTAGAATGTTTGCAGGGACTGAGTTGATTCCCTTGAGGCATGACTATCAATTAATTATAACAAGTTGGCCAAACTTTGATCATGATTGTTATACAAATTGGATTTAGACAAATCAATGTAGAATCTATTGTGTAGCAGAACTTAATCAAATCTTGCATATGTATGTTTGACCAAGAATTTCCTTGCTTGGTTCCAGACATCTGGAACACGATTTGTTCATTTCCAGACATTCTAGTCACTGAGGAGTTCAGAACATGTTTGCATCATTTACAAATCCATGCACAAATTGTTATTAAAATTAGGAGGAAAAAATAAAAATGGTGAAATTCACACGAATTTGAACTTGCTAATTAAAACCAATTAAAATAGTGAAATTTACACGAATTTGAAAATGATATAAATTACTTGACATATTATATATATGTAAATGTATTTTGGGGCTAATAACTTCAAGGTAGATGAGTGTTCTTTATACAAGCATCAATTTTGCTGACAAATAGTCTTCATTGGGATCCTCAGAAATGTCATAATTATGGGGTCACTCCTAAATGAATGTTACATAACATAAGCACAAGCCAAATCTTAGTCGCTTGTAGAAGTTGCCTTTCCCAACAATGTTATGCTAGTGACCTTCATCTGAACCTCTATAATATCAGCGTGATACATAAAATCAGCATTTATACTATACACAAACCTATTACTTTTTCTTTTTCAATATTTTACATTCATATAATCTTATACAAAGAATCATAATAGCCTTCCTCTGTCAAAACTGTCTTTCAAAAAGTTTCCTTCCATGGACATGATTTGAGTTTGTGAGAATGAAATTCAAGTAGGGTTTGCTCTATCCCCTGTATAGTTAGCACTTTATGCTCAATGCTTTGCCCGATTGTCTACCCGGTAAATACACACAGGTACCCATGTGGAAATTGAAACCTTGACTACATTAAGTTCAGTTGTCTGAACCATTTCACCACAGAGCTGGTCAAGGCACTATGGTGGATTTAAATTTGTTTAGCAGCGAGAGCTATGATCATGTACCATGAAAGTCAAACCCAACAAAATAGATACCAATCATTGTTTGTACAATACAGCAAAGAAAATAATGCATGTATTTACATTATAAACTACATTAGTAATCAGTATAAGTCTACATGTATATCCAATTATTCTCTTTACATTTTTTTTTTTTTTTTTTACTTTTAACTGTCAATTTAAGTAAATTCAAGCCAAAAATAACGTTAAAATGAATCAACAATTTTGTATACAAAGGTCAATTTTTTTAGAATGATTTGATTATATTTTTAACAACTCGAGGGCTACAGCAATTACAGATTAACCGTGAAAATAATGAAAGGCCATTTCAAATTAAATCTTGCCACAAATACTTCCTACTGTAAGTCCCTTAGGAATATCAATAAGCAATACAAACATGTCACAAACTGCTCACTGACGAGAATGACCTGACCTATACACATCTTAGAATGTTTAGAGGCACTGTTGTTTTATTCCTAGCAGGGACTGAGTTGATTTCCTTGAAGCATGACTGCGTCAATTATTATAGGTTTGCCAAATTTTGATCAAGATTATTATGAAAGTTAGATTTAAACAAATCCATGTAGATCGTACGTGTAGCAGGACCTTTCTCAAAGGTTATTCTACGTATGTTCAGACCCACTAACTTTGTTAAATTCAGGTCATTCTTGTTACCGCTAAGCAAATTGCAACATTTTTGCATGCATAATTTAGAAATCCGAAAATTTCAAGTTGAATTCAAAATCAAGAGGAAAGAATAAATCAAACTGGTAAAATTCACACAACTATTTCCAAGTTGATCAAGATAAGGATTAAAAAAAACAAAAAAACAAAAAACCATGCTTTGTGATATAAATCATTTCAACGGCCGATTTCCACGTTTGGCTACCTAGACGCAACCAGTTTCATTAGGAATCTTGACTAATATCACATATAGGGTCACTCCAAAGTGAATGTTATGCCACCCAATCATTGCTTACAGTCAACCCTCAGTAACAAGTTAACAACCTTTGTCCAGTGCAGTTGTTTGTGCGCACATACACGTTTTATCTGACCCTTTAATGTTTCACTGTGGTCAGTAAACAGTATACTGTACTACTACCAATCAATCCCCCCCCCCCCCCCCCCCCCCTGGCTGTGAGATGGTCAAAATAACCCGGCTCTTTGAGGGTTAATGTATCGGTGCTCTTACCACCTGTGTGCCATCTTCTCAAAGAGACTACCATCTTTGCCTGGCTGGGGACGCCAGTCAGAAGCATTTAACCAAATATTGTGACTGGCGCCAGAGGTCTCAGGGTCAAGTCCCGGTCCAGTCAAATTTTCTTTTCCATTTTTCAGAAGTTTCCAGTCATTTTTTTTAATTCTCTGATTTGTTTGATCTACATGTATTAATTTCTCTGTTAAAAATTCCTTCTTTTTTTTCGAAATGTAGGATTTTACATTATTACGTGTTGAATAAATCAAGAATTTGGTGGGTTTTTTTTTAGAGTCGGACCAATCTGAATCAAGTTTGGATCTCAAGAGGCACTGTACAATTTATCATTACTGAACTCCCAATAGATGACCCATTTTAGTTACGATTGACTGTAGAGCACATTGTGCATTCCCAAATTCTTCAGACTAATCCTAAAATTGATGATAACCTTTCAAATCAATCACAGACCAATATCACACCTGAAAAATGCCATGGATATGTGATAAGAATATCATAAACCATTGCAATAGTAAAATGTTACAAACTACTCACTGACGAGAATGACCTGACTTAGAATGTTTGCAGGGACTGAGTTGATTCCCTTGAGGTATGACTGTATCAATTATAATTAGTTGGCCACATTTTGAATAAATCAATGTAGAATCTATTGTGTAGCAGAACTTAATCAAATCTTGCATATGTATGTATGACCAAGAATTTCCTTGCTTGGTTCCAGACATCTGGAACACGATTTGTTCATTTCCAGACATTCTAGTCACTGAGGAGTTCAGAACATGTTTGCATCATTTACAAATCCATGCACAAATTGATTTTAAAATTAGGAGGAAAAAATAAAAATGGTGAAATTCACACGAATTTGAAGATGCTAATTAAAACCAATTAAAATAGTGAAATTTACACAAATTTGAAAATGATTTTAATTACTTTACATATTATATACATGTAAATGTATTTCGGGGCTAATAACTTCAAGGTCAGATGAGTGTTTTTTATACAAGCATCAATTTTGCTGACAAATAGTCTTCATTGGGATCCTCAGAAATGTCATAATTATGGGGTCACTCCTAAATGAATGTTACATAACACAAGCACAAGCCAAATCTTAGTCGCTTGTAGAAGTTGTCATTCTCAACAATGTTATGCTAGTGACCTTCATCTGAACCTCTATAATATCAGCGTGATACATAAAATCAGCATTTATACTATACACAAACCTATCACTTTTTTTTTCAATATTTTATATTCATATAATCTTATACAAAAGAATCATAATAGCCTTCCTCTGTCAAAACTGTCTTTCAAAAAGCTTCCTTCCATGGACATGATTTGAGTTGGTGAGAATGAAATTCAAGTAGGGTTTGCTCTATCCCCTGTATAGTTAGCACTTTATGCTCAATGCTTTGCCCGATTGTCTACCCGGTAAATACACACAGGTACCCATGTGGAAATTGAAACCTTGACTACATTAAGTTCAGTTGTCTGAACCATTTCACCACAGAGCTGGTCAAGGCACTATGGTGGATTTAAATTTGTTTAGCAGCGAGAGCTATGATCATGTACCATGAAAGTCAAACCCAACAAAATAGACACCAATCTGTCATTGTTTATACAATACAGCAAAGAAAATAATGCATGTATTTACATTATAAACTACATTAGTAATCAGTATAAGTCTACATGTATATCCAATTATTCTCTTTACATTTTTTTTTTTTTTTTTTACTTTTAACTGTCAATTTAAGTAAATTCAAGCCAAAAATAACGTTAAAATGAATCAACAATTTTGTATACAAAGGTCAATTTTTTTAGAATGATTTGATTATATTTTTAACAACTCGAGGGCTACAACAATTACAGATTAACCGTGAAAATAATGAAAGGCCATTTCAAATGAAATCTTGCCACAAACACTTCCTACTGTAAGTCCCTTAGGAATATCAATAAGCAATACAAACATGTCACAAACTGCTCACTGACGAGAATGACCTGACCTATACACATCTTAGAATGTTTAGAGGCACTGTTGTTTTATTCCTAGCAGGGACTGAGTTGATTTCCTTGAAGCATGACTGCGTCAATTATTATAGGTTTGCCAAATTTTGATCAAGATTATTATGAAAGTTAGATTTAAACAAATCCATGTAGATCGTACGTGTAGCAGGACCTTTCTCAAAGGTTATTCTACGTATGTTCAGACCCACTAACTTTGTTAAATTCAGGTCATTCTTGTTACCGCTAAGCAAATTGCAACATTTTTGCATGCATAATTTAGAAATCCGAAAATTTCAAGTTGAATTCAAAATCAAGAGGAAAGAATAAATCAAACTGGTAAAATTCACACAACTATTTCCAAGTTGATCAAGATAAGGATTAAAAAAAACAAAAAAACAAAAAACCATGCTTTGTGATATAAATCATTTCAACGGCCGATTTCCACGTTTGGCTACCTAGACGCAACCAGTTTCATTAGGAATCTTGACTAATATCACATATAGGGTCACTCCAAAGTGAATGTTATGCCACCCAATCATTGCTTACAGTCAACCCTCAGTAACAAGTTAACAACCTTTGTCCAGTGCAGTTGTTTGTGCCTACATACACGTTTTATCTGACCCTTTAATGTTTCACTGTGGTCAGTAAACAGTATACTGTACTACTACCAATCAATCCCCCCCCCCCTCGCTGTGAGTTGGTCAAAATAACCCGGCTCTTTGAGGGTTAATGTATCAGTGCTCTTACCACCTGAGTGCCATCTTCTCAAAGAGACTACCATCTTTGCCTGGCTGGGGACGCCAGTCAGAAACATTTAACCAAATATTGTGACTGGCGCCAGAGGTCTCAGGGTCAAGTCCCGGTCCAGTCAAATTTTCTTTTCCATTTTTCATTTTTTTTAATTCTCTGATTTGTTTGATCTACATGTATTAATTTCTCTGTTAAAAATTCCTTTTTTTTTTAGAAATGTAGGATCTTACATTATTACGTGTTGAATAAATCAAGAATTTGGTGGGTTTTTTTTTAGAGTCGGACCAATCTGAATCAAGTTTGTATCTCAAGAGGCACTGTACAATTTATCATTACTGAACTCCCAATAGATGACCCATTTTAGTTACGATTGACTGTAGAGCACATTGTGCATTCCCAAATTCTTCAGACTAATCCTAAAATTGATGATAACCTTTCAAATCAATCACAGACCAATATCACACCTGAAAAATGCCATGGATATGTGATAAGAATATCATAAACCATTGCAATAGTAAAATGTTACAAACTACTCACTGACGAGAATGACCTGACTTAGAATGTTTGCAGGGACTGAGTTGATTCCCTTGAGGCATGACTGTATCAATTATAATTAGTTGGCCACATTTTGAATAAATCAATGTAGAATCTATTGTGTAGCAGAACTTAATCAAATCTTGCATATGTATGTTTGACCAAGAATTTCCTTGCTTGGTTCCAGACATCTGGAACACGATTTGTTCATTTCCAGACATTCTAGTCACTGAGGAGTTCAGAACATGTTTGCATCATTTACAAATCCATGCACAAATTGATTTTAAAATTAGGAGGAAAAAATAAAAATGGTGAAATTCACACGAATTTGAAGATGCTAATTAAAACCAATTAAAATAGTGAAATTTACACAAATTTGAAAATGATATTAATTACTTTACATATTATATACATGTAAATGTATTTTGGTGCTAATAACTTCAAGGTCAGATGAGTGTTCTTTATACAAGCATCAAGTTTGCTGACAAATAGTCTTCATTGGGATCCTCACAAATGTCATAATTATGGGGTCACTCCTAAATGAATGTTACATAACACAAGCACAAGCCAAATCTTAGTCGCTTGTAGAAGTTGTCATTCCCAACAATGTTATGCTAGTGACCTTCATCTGAACCTCTATAATATCAGCGTGATACATAAAATCAGCATTTATACTATACACAAACCTATCACTTCTTTTTCAATATTTTACATTCATATAATCTTATACAAAGAATCATAATAGCCTTCCTCTGTCAAAACTGTCTTTCAAAAAGCTTCCTTCCATGGACATGATTTGAGTTTGTGAGAATGAAATTCAAGTAGGGTTTGCTCTATCCCCTGTATAGTTAGCACTTTATGCTCAATGCTTTGCCCGATTGTCTACCCGGTAAATACACACAGGTACCCATACGGAAATTGAAACCTTGACTACATTAAGTTCAGTTGTCTGAACCATTTCACCACAGAGCTGGTCAAGGCACTATGGTGGATTTAAATTTGTTTAGCAGCGAGAGCTATGATCATGTACCATGAAAGTCAAACCCAACAAAATAAACACCAATCATTGTTTGTACAATACAGCAAAGAAAATAATATTTACATTATAAACTATAATAGTAATCAGTATAAGTCTACATCCAATCATTCTCTTTAAATTTTTTTTGTTTTTTTGTTTTTTACTTTTGACTGTCAATTAAAGTAAATTCAAGCCAAAAATAACGTTTAAATGAATCAACAATTTTATATACAGAAGCCAAAATTTTAGAATGATTTGATTATATTTTTAACAACCCGAGGGCTACAGTAATTACAGATTACAGGACCTTTCTTAAAGGTTTTTCTATGGATGTTTAGACCCATTAACTTTGTTACTAAGCAAATTACAACATTTTTCCACGAATCATTTAGAAATCCGAAAAACTGAAGTCGAATTTAAATTCAAGATGAAAGAATGAATTCAACTGGTCAAATTCACACAACTATTTCCGAGTTGATAAAGATATGGATTTAAACAATTAAAACATGCTTTGTGATATCAATCATTTCAAAGGCCGATTGCCACGTATGGCTTCCTAGACTAATATCACGTATAGGGTCACTCCGAAATGAATGTTATGCTACCCAATCATTCCTTACAGACAAATCGCAGTTGCTCATGATCATACAAGTTGAACATGTATAATAATCTTTCTCTGCCAGATTTCCAGACATTTCTTTTCACCGACATGATATTAGTGGGTAAGAATGTAATTTAATGATAGTCAGGTCTACTCATTGTGTAGTTAACACTGTATACGCCATTCTCTGCCTAATTCACTGCTTAATAATACAGACCATGTCAGGTAGGATCCTAAACCAAGGCAGTAACTTAGTACTTTAGTTTTCTTACTCACTTGACCATCAAGCTGGTTGAGGTCATGTGCTGGATTCAATTGTTGTGCAGTGAAGGCCACTATAGATTACAGGCTTCCTTCTACAAACAAACAGTTTTGGACAGTGCAGTAAACAGAGTTATGTCTACATTGCATCAGTGTAAGTCTATCCAATCATCGCATGTACATTTGCTTAATGCAATCAGTTTTACTGACGGTAAAGACTAGTCAATTGTCAATGAAGGTCAAATCTATACGTAAACAACTTTCACATCAATCAAATATTTAAGTTGATATATAATTGTGAATTGGAACGTTATTATAACCCTTTGATGTGGAACATTTTCTGATGAACGAACTATTGGAACGTGATTATAGGATTTTATTTCCTACATATGTTGCACATCTGGTTATAATTCCCATTGGATGTATTGGTAGTACTTTTTCTTGTCGCACTTTTGTTCTTGTGACATGTCTGGATATTTGCTAAGCACTGACCTTATATGGCAGACATTGACCTATATAGTCATACATCCCATAATTACCCTGACTTTATGTGAAAGTTAAGAATACCCTGGTAAGTTTTATTTCTGAAACATGAGAGCCATCGGAATGTATGTGCATATGTTTGTAGACTTTTATTATAGGTTGTTTGTGTGTAGGAATAGAGTCAGTGTATGAAGGAACTGGTTGAGTGTCTTTATAATCACACTACAGAATGATCAATAATGTACACAGATGACAGCCAAAGTGATGTGATTAAAGTTGACTTCATGACTGACTTCAGGATTGGTTTATTCTTTAGTTGCATCCAAGCAACTCAAAACGCAGGCAGCAAAGGACGTTATAGCAGGCAGTGGGCTGAATGCGTATGTATCTGGTATGCAGTGCCATCCGGAATGTATTCTCTACGTGGCTAGTCCCATCGGTGTTACCAGTAAACTGTGAAAACAAAGCAGAACAAACCAGAACATTGAAATATTTGATAGATCCAAAATGCTCACAGGAACCCATTATCAAATGAAGGAGTGTGGGTCAAGGAGAGGATGGGATGGCAGATCATTGCAGGAAGCAGACCCAAGACTTTGGAACAATCTCCCCATCACGGATCAACCTTTAATATACCTTGTCATGTCACATATTAACCTGTTTCAATCTATAGACGGACACATTTATCTACCACTGCATTCTTTTATTGGATGTATTCATCCTTATGTACACTCAGGTGTATCTATTATATGCGTCTAAATTCTGATTGTTATTTTTGTCATTGGTTTAGACACATCACATTTCGGCAAGCAGAGTATCTTGCCCCCAAAAACAATTACTTGTGACAGGACTATGGTCTTATGATCTGTGCAACCAGCCAGCCAGCCAACCACCCAGCCAGTCTGGTGTAATATGGTCTTATAATCTGTGCAACCAGCCAACCAGCCAACCACCCAGCCAGTCTGGTCTGATATGGTCTTATAATCTGTGCAACCAGCCAACCAGCCAACCAGCCAACCACCCAGCCAGTCTGGTCTGATATGGTCTTATAATCTGTACAACCAGCCATCCAGCCAACCACCAAGCCAGTCTGGTGTGATATGGTCTTATAATCTGTGCAACAGGTTTTCAGTGTAACCTCGGTGAAAATATTTTTGCCAGCCAGCCAGCCAATCAGCCAGCCAGCCAGCCAACCAACCAGCCAGCAAGCCGGCCAGCCAACCAACCAGCCAGCCAGCCAGCCAAACAGCTACAGCCAGCAAACCAGCCAGCCAGCCAGCCAGCCAGCCAACCAACCAACCAGCCAGTCAGCCAGCCAACCAGCCAAACAGCTACAGCCAGCTAACCAGCCAGCCAGCCAAACAGCTACAGCCAGCAAACCAGCCAGCCAGCCAACCAACCAACCAACCAGCCAGTCAGCCAGCCAGCCAGCCAAACAGCTACAGCCAGCTAACCAGCCAACCAGCCAGCCAGCCAGCCAGCCAGCCAAACAGCTACAGCCAGCAAACCAGCCAGCCAGCCAGCCAGCCAGCCAACCAACCAACCAGCCAGCCAACCAGCCAGCCAGCCAGCCAGCCAGCCAACCAACCAACCAGCCAGCCAGCCAGTCGGCCAGCCAACCAACCAACCAGCCAGCCAGCCAGCCAACCAACCAACCAGCCAGCCAGCCAGCCAGCCAGCCAGCCAGCCAACCAACCAACCAGCCAGCCAGCCAGCCAACCAACCAGCCAGCCAGCCAGCCAGCCAACCAACCAGCCAACCAACCAGCCAGCCAGCCAGTCAGCCAGCCAGCCAACCAACCAACCAGCCAGCCAGCCAGCCAGCCAGCCAACCAACCAACCAGCCAGCCAGCCAGCCAGCCAACCAGCCAACCAACCAGCCAGCCAGCCAGCCAGCCAGCCAGCCAGCCAGCCAGCCAGCCAGCCAGCCAGCCAGCCAACCAGCCAGCCAGCCAGCCAGCCAACCAACTAGCCAGCCGACCAACCAGCCAGCCGACCAACCAGCCAACCAGCCAGCCAGCCAGCCAGCCAGCCAGCCAGCCAGCCAGCCGACCAACCAGCCAACCAACCAGCCAGTCAGCCAGCCAGCCAACCAACCAGCCAGCCAGCCAACCAACCAGCCAGCCAACCAGCCAGCCAGTCAGCCAGCAAGCCAACCAGCGCAAACAAGTTGCACGCATTTGTGGCTTTGATAAACGCTCGTCCACAGCAGCTTGTATTTATACTAAGTTCTTTTTTATGAGTATTTTACTGTGCACTGGAATTCATATGCATTCCGAGCCATTCGCATGATCGGTAAATAGTTATTTGGAAGTTCCAAATGGTATTAAATTTTTCGCTCCTTTCCTTAACTGTCTTAACTTTCTCAAAAATGAGAGGGCCTGACGTTTCCATCCTAGCAGGACCTTTCTCAAAGGCAAAGAAACAAGGACAAACATAGACAGTAAGGGGAAGGAAAGCCCTGACACACATGACAGAGAAAGGACAAAAGGGGAGTGAGATGCAGATGTACACTTGAGGGAGGAGAGACTAGGGAAAACAAACAAAAGGGTAGGGAGGATCAAAGAGACGGGAGGGAGGTGGGAGATCAAAGGAGAAAGCTACAGGGAAGATGAAGAAAAGAAATGTTAATGAGGTGGGGATTTGTCATTCCCTTCCTGAATATTAAGGCCATGAGGTTGTATAGTGCGGAGACGCTTAATCCACAGTTTGTCCCTGCTGAGGCGGACAGCATCTTTCCGATGGTCAAGAGACTCTATGCCCTGTACAGACATGCCAAGAATGGAATGATTAGGGAGATTGAAGTGATGACCCACAGGTGTATCTACTCGCTTGGTGTTGATGGTAGATCTGTGAACATAGGGTCGTTTCTTTACACTGATTCTAGTTTCACCGACATATTGAATGTTGCAAACCCTGCAAGAAATGAGATAATAATATTAGTAGTTTTACAAGTCTTAAAATTTAGTGGGCCTGACGTTTTGATCCTAGCAGGACCTTTCTCAAAGGCAGAGTGACAAGGACAAAACAGATACATGTACATGAAGGAAGGGGGAGAGAGAATAGGACATGGATGAGAAACAAATGACAAAGAGTGAAGCTGGTAGGGAGAGATCAAAGGGAAGGGCAAGGAGTGGGGTAGGGATTAGTGAGAAGAGGGGAAAGATCAAAGAGAAGGGCAAGGAGTAGGGTAGGGATTAGTGACAAGAGGGGGAAAGATCAAAGAGAGAAGTGTGAAGGACTGAACACAAAAGAAAGATTATCAGAAAGCTGCATGGTGTTAGTCATTACCCTCCTGGATGTTGAGACCATGTGGTTGAATAGTCCGAAGACGCTTCATCTACATTTTCTCACGGCTAAGACGGACAGCATTACTACAGTGACAAAGTGATTCTATGCCCAGTACACTCAGTTTTACAAGTGATCATTCCATTGGTCCTATGCGTAGAGTCAGAGGAGTGTCCAGAAAAGGAGACTGCTTCCTTCACATGGTTCAGACAGACTACCGGTACACATTTAGAGTTACACTTGAAGGTTCCATGCTGGGTCGGGGGTGAAGGATCTAGTCTCAGCACGAACAATCAGATCTCGTAGGTTGCGAGGACGGCTGTATGCCAGGAATGGGATGTCCGGAACAGCACTGGCCAGACGGTCTGAGGTGTGGAGAATGTGGTGATTGTCATTAATAATTTTCAGGAGGGGAGGGAGACCAGGATGAAAGCTGGTGACCAAGGGGATCCTGGGCCTTTTTGTAGGGTGAGGAGACCTTCCCTAAAGGGCCAGACTACTGGAGACAGACCTGGCCCTATCAATAGAGCTTTCAATTTGACGACGGCCGTGACCCCTGGCAATTAAATTCCTCTTGAGGTCCTGTGAATGGCGGGAGAAATCTAAATCGTTAGAACATATACGCCTAAGGCAAAGAGCTTGACCGTTGGCTATTACAGTCTTACCGTCTGGGAAGTCATGGAGATATCGATATGTGTATCTGTGAGTTTAGAATACAAATCGGTGGTTAGGGTATCGCCATCTTTCCGTATGGTGACATCCAGAAAATGCGTCTGATGGGATGAGTACTCAGATGTGAACTTGATACTCCTGTGGAAGGAATTGATGTATTAAATTAAATCACCTAAACTGCTACTTCCCCTAGTCCAGATAAAAAAATACATCATCGATGTCTCTCCACCATATCCATGGGAGACAAGGTGCAATCTTCAGCATGCGTTCTTCAAGGTCACCCATGAAGAGGCAAGCGAAGGAGGGAGCCATGCGTGTACCCATAGCAGTCCCATGAACCTATAGATAGTGTTTGTCCAGAAAGGAAAAGTTGTTCTTGGTTAACCATGACCGCCATACGATGACCGCCATACGGGGGTTTTTGAACAATGCATCATTTTCAAATCTCGCTAAAACAATCGGAACAATATATTTCTGTGAAATAAATCAATAAGGGTATACTATGGGTACAAGAGAGTAAAAACATGGCACAATTTGGACGTGGTTGTGGCTTTTGTCAAGAGATAAGGGCCCATTGTGTGTCGTCAATTGACCGTAACTGACTTGTGTGTGTGTGTGCGTGTACGGTGCTGTCAATCCCTGACCGCAGACTCCAGCCTCCACTCCAGGCAGTCAAATCTTCGAGTTGGTCGGCCACAACCGAGCGTACAGATTACGGTAAAGAATGTGGGGGGAATTCAGACCGACGACCGTTGGGCTGTGTGGCATGCAAAGACAATGTCCCCTGAGTGCTTTCAGTTGCAGCGCAGTATCCCTCGAACCTCCACAGTAAAAGTCCCACAATTGCACAATTACTGCTGCTAATCTTGCAATTCATGTGGCAACTTGCATCAAAAAGGGTCTTTGTACTGATTCGTATTGCTTTGTTCTAAGCTGAAAACAGTCTTTGTTTAGAATGTGGATATAGTGGTGCCCGGATTCGGAGGGACCCGTCGCATAGTCAAGCCAATGGAGCTCCGGATTCGAAGGTCCTGGCGCGAAGTGGTTAATACAAGTCTCATTAGGGTAACAATGTCATAAATGGGGGGAGAGGAGTGTCCACTTCTGACCAAAGCTGAGGAACAAGCAAGAATTCCTTCCTCATGTTAGTATACAGGAAGGAGACATCAATGGTGCCAATGATGGATGTGTTGGGTACCTAGTCCTTGATGTCTTCCAACATTCTAAGGAAGTCGGGCGTGTCATGGATGTACGATTGGATCTGCGGGACAAGGAGTCGATGAATAAGGATATAATTATGTTCAGTAGGAGATCCATTGCCAGACATGATGGGTCTACCCGGGTTGCTGGCCTTGTGAATCTTAGGGAGAAGGTAAAATCTTGCAGTTCTGCAATTAGTGGGAGAGAGGAATTTATGAACTTTCTTGCTGAGCTGGTCACGAGAGTGCACGTCATCCAACACCTGATGTATCTCTGAGAATTTACCTGTGAGGTCTGAATTGAGACAATCATAGTTAGTGGGGTTATTAAGCTGGCGGTGTGCTTCATGGATGTACTTCATGTAGTCCATGACTACCACAGCGGAGCCTTTGTCAGCTGGCTTGATGATGACATCAGTGCGGGAACGCAGAGATTCAAGTGCCAAACACTCATCCCTGGGGAGATTGTCATGGGGCCTGTGGAGGGACATTTTGGGTTTATAGACTTGTGAGCTAACAGCCTGGACATACGTCTCAAGAGTAGGAACACGATTCTGTCTTAACAATAGCCATATTTCCACTGGACTAAAATTTAAAGTAACTGAGCTGGCTATATAACGGCTCATGAGGGCGCTCTGCATGACCTTTGAGGTCACCACTTTTGTATAGATAAACAACGCTTTAGCAGACTCAGCACTAAGCAGTCATGGCGGATAATTGTAGCGGTTGAAAAACACAAAACACAGTGCCTGCATTACGTCATAGACCGAATGTGGTTTTTACCAAGACACGTTTAACTGAGTGGCGCATTTCCATTGGACTAATCGGCGCGGTTAAACTTACCTGGTCAATTTTACTGGGCAAAGGTTGGCCGGTAAAAGTAACCATTCGGCTTGCTTAAAGTAACCAAGAGGAAATTTAACTGGGCCGTTTCCACTGGTTTAAATATGGTTAAAGCAACCATCGTCTCGGTTACTTTGACCAAAATAAGTCCAATGGAAACGTGGCTTAGGACAGACATACGCTCATTGTTCTCGAATATGATAATAAGCCAAGGCTGGTTCAATCTAGGCCGCCAGTTTTGCTCAAATTCCTCACCATAATGTGATTCTATAAATAATCTGGGTATCAGCCAAAATGGATGTCCGCACAATTTTTTTTTTACTGTAGGTAAGCGAGTCAAAAATTCTTCATAATTTTCTCATGAATTAATGTTATTTATGTCCGGGGGAAAATGAAAAATTATTGAATAATTAATGTAAAAATGACAAAATAATATTGACTCGCTTACCTACGAAAAAAAAATCGGCCTACACATGAGATTCGGCATGATCCCCCACCGCCCTTCATGAAGATTGTCCCGCCTACGTCGCTGCAGCCAACCAACCAAAACAAATGAGGCACTGCCAAAATGTCATCCAAACCAAAAAGAGTGGAAGGTTCTATATTGACATCATACAAGTGTGTGCTCTACCTACCGTAGTTAGTGTGCCATTGGCATTGGTCATATAATCCCATGACTGTCCACCATTGCTGTATTGAACGTTCTCTATTGACATCATACAAGTGTGTGCTCTACCTACCGTAGTTAGTGTGCCATTGGCATTGGTCATGTAATCCCATGACTGTCCATCATTGCTGTATTGAACGTTCTCTATTGACATCATACAAGTGTGTGCTCTACCTACCGTAGTTGGTGTGCCATTGGCATTGGTCATGTAATCCCATGACTGTCCATCATTGCTGTATTGAACATTCTCTATTGACATCATACAAGTGTGTGCTCTACCTACCGTAGTTGGTGTGCCATTGGCATTGGTCATGTAATCCCATGACTGTCCATCATTGCTGTATTGAACGTTCTCTATTGACATCATACAAGTGTGTGCTCTACCTACCGTAGTTAGTGTGCCATTGGCATTGGTCATGTAATCCCATAACTGTCCATCATTGCTGTATTGAACGTTCTCTATTGACATCATACAAGTGTGTGCTCTACCTACCGTAGTTGGTGTGCCATTGGCATTGGTCATGTAATCCCATGACTGTCCATCATTGCTGTATTGCACTTGGTAGTCTGTCACCCAATAGTCGCTCACAGGGTGCCCCTGAGTGATGAGACCCGTGATGTAGACCTCAGATGGGAGCCCAACTTGAATCCATGGATTGTCAGAGGGAGAGGCCCACCATGCATCTGTTCAAAAACATGATAACAGTGCAGTCCATTTAAAACCATCATCTGCACAGGACGTGCACCAAGCCAAGTCACTTTGAAATATCAAAAGCAATCAATAATGCCAACAATCTATAAGACCTAACTGCTTGGCTGCTTGTTTGTGTCAAAGGCTGTAAATACTCACATTGTTTTCGTAAACATCAAAAACAGGAAGGCTTGACGTTTCCATCCTAGCAGGACCTTTCTCCTTCTCTTTGCGAGAGGTCATGATATATCAGGAGGGAAACGTCAGGCATTGCTAATTTTTGATATTTGCAATTTGGTTATTTTATTCAACAAGCAGTTTAAGATATTTGGGGGTTTTACACTAGATTTGCGTGTAGGCCATATTATAATATTTATATAAAAGTAATGTTGAAATATTCAAACCATAACTCTGAAATGAAAACATTCTTGTAGAATCAATCATAATCTATGTGGCTATGCGGATGTTGGGATGAATGGAAATGTATTGACTGAAATCTGCCTCCCATTGTGCGCACTGTAGCAACTACAGACGAGCCTTGTAAGAACCTCCACATGCATGGGACTCACTTTGAACAAATCAATTAATCCAACAATTTAGGAGACCAAACTGCTTAATGTGTCTAGTTGCGGTAACCGTAACCCTCATCCTCCCGAAGGTCGGAGACCTGAGGGTTACGGGAACGTATGTACAAAATTATAGCGAGGTTTTTGTTTTTACCATTTTGGAAACACCACTGTCCCGATCGCCCCCTTTTTCCACCCTTTTGAAAATCGCCACACACAATCTAAGGACATGCACTTGATCCCAAATGTATACTGAATGTGATCAGATAACTCAAAACATCGTGGGTAAAATACTTTTCCGAAAAACGGGCAGAAACTCACCAAAATACTGTCTGTAAATGTCCCGTCAACGTCTCCGCCAGGTTCGGAATCCGAACCTGGCGCCTCGACCAATCAGCGCTTAGTCTCGTGACGTATTCCCGCACGACGGCTATTTGCTGTTTCGCAATAACAGTCCACACTCGTGGTGCGCGCGCAGGTCATCGTCCTGTGAAGAGCCGACTGGTACTGTATACAACCATGGATATGCGCGCGCACCACGAGTGTGGACTGTTATTGCGAAACAGCAAATAACCGTCGTGCGGGATATACGTCACGAGACTAAGCGCTGATTGGTCGAGGCGCCAGGTTCGGATTCCGAACCTGGCGGAGACGTTGACGGGACATTTACAGACAGTATTTTGGTGAGTTTCTGCTCGTTTTTCGGAAAAGTATTTTACCCACGATGTTTTGAGTTATCTGATCACATTCAGTATACATTTGGGATCAAGTGCATGTCCTTAGATTGTGTGTGGCGATTTTCAAAAGGGTGGAAAAAGGGGGCGATCGGGACAGTGGTGTTTCCAAAATGGTAAAAACAAAAACCTCGCTATAATTTTGTACATACGTTCCCGTAACCCTCAGGTCTTCGACCTTCGGGAGGATGAGGGTTACGGTTACCGCAACTATAATGTGTCATGAAAAACAATTAAACTTTAAAAGGCTTTGAATACTCAGGAGAAATGTGGAATCTATAACTTTAAAATGATTAGTCATAAAATATAGAATCTATTAATCATTATCTATGTGGCTAGTATGATGGTATTTGGATGAATGGAAACGTGACTGAAGTTTGACTGACCCCCCCCCCCCCCTCCTCTGTGCATTGTAGGAACTCCTTACCATCATAGTCCAGACGAGCCACGTGAGCAGGTCCTATGGTATCTGAGGCTGTGAGCATGTCATCTGTAATGCTGCCATTCTTCATCCCCAGAGGCTGGGTTCCAGACGAGCAATGGTCAGTCTCACTGCTCGTAGTCTCACTACCAGTAGTCTCACTGCTCTTAGTCTCACTGCTCGTAGTCTCACTACCAGTAGTCTCACTGCTCGTAGTCCCACTGCTCGTAGTCTCACTGCTCGTAGTCTCACTGCTCGTAGTCTCACTGCTCGTAGTCTCACTGCTCGTAGTCTCACTGCTCGTAGTCTCACTGCCAGTAGTACTAGTCTCACTGCTCACCCCTAAGAAGGAGGAGATAGAAATCTGTTTAGCATTGTGTAGACTGAGTGCTAATAAAGGGAAGGAACAATGAAGATCGCAACCACTGACAACAAACCCTGTACAAACACATGACCAGAGAAGATCTATGCACATGACCTAGTTCATTAGGCCACAAAACACTAACATCTGTATGGCTATAAAATAACGCAGTGGCTGTTGTTACGGCAGTCGTCCGTGTGGTTCCCCTGACTTCACAGTAGTTGTCAGGATGTTTAGCTCTTGGAACCAGACTATCAGCTAATAGACTGGTTCAACCAGCCTGCAATGCTGACGAAATACAATCAAGTCAGGGAACCACACGGTCGACTGCCGTAACAACAGCCACTGCGATAAAATAAACATGCCTGCCCACAATCTATATTAATTATTTTTTTCTAACGGCTGCATTCAGTGTATCAGAGGTCAGGACGGTGTGACCTCTGCTATTAGTAATGGGGACTTCGCTGGTTCATTTGGTACCAGACACAAAACAGCAGCACCAGTCTAACTACTCGAAAACGGCCATTGAAAACAGAGAGTTCTCGACACTACTCGGCTTCCAAAGGGCAGGATCTTTCCATTTTCTTGAAAACAGTACACAAACACTCCCCCGAAATTCGCGGTTTTGGAACATTTAGACACAGTTTCTGTAAAAACCGTTTGGAGATAATATCCTCTAATACATTTACGTTCTAAAAATACTTAAAAAAATGAATAGATTTTTAATCGATTTGTGGATTCCTGAGGCTTTGTTTACTCGAAAAGTGTTTTGGTGGGATATTCCTCATGGCGCTATTCCAGGTCACATATCATCTGAAAGAGTACAACATTCTACAGATGATATAGCTGACTTCGACTCTCAGAGTCCAGCCAATCTTTCAGCCTGACAAATTTAACATTGACTAAAATCGAATTTCACTCATCAGAAACTATACGCATTTTGATGGACACCCCAAAATACTACTCGAATGGAAAACAATATTTTGTACCCTATAAAAATTTAACTTAAATCAATTAAACTTGATATTATCTGCAAAAGTATACAATTTTACCGATGATTTAGCTTACTTCGACTTTCATAGTCCAGCCAATCTTCCCGCCTGACAAATTTAACATTGACAAAAATCAAATTTCGATCATCAGAAACTATATAGGCCTACGCATTTTAATGGATAACCCGAAATACTCCTCAATTAGAAAACAATGTCTACCCTAGGCATTTGACTAAAATCCTATCAACTTGATATCATCTGAAAGACTACGATATTCTACGGATGATATAGCTTGCCTCGACTTTCAGAGCCCAGCCAATCTTCCAGCCTGACAAATTAACATTGTCCAAAATCCTCTTTCGGTCATCAGGAACTCACTATACACTGTTAGGCAAGATGACTGACAACTCGAAATACTCCTCATTTAGAAAACAATGTCTACCCTAGGCATTTGACTAAAATCCTATCAACTTGATATCATCTGAAAGACTACGATATTCTACGGATGATATAGCTTGCCTCGACTTTCAGAGCCCAGCCGATCTTCCAGCCTGACAAATTTAACATTGTCCAAAATCCTCTTTCGGTCATCAGGAACTCACTATACACTGTTAGGCAAGATGACTGACAACCCGAAATACTCCTCATTTAGAAAACAATGTCTATCCTAGGCATTTGACTAAAATCCTATCAACTTGATATAATCTGAAAGAGTAGGAAATTCTAGAGATGATATAGCTGACTTCGACTTTCATAGTCCAGCCAATCTTCCAGCCTGACAAAAATTCAACATTGACCGAACCCCAATTTCGGTCATCAGAAACTCACTGTACGCATTTTGACTGACAACCCGATATACTCCTCAATTAGAAAACAATGTATACCCTAGGCATTTGACTAAAATCCTATAAACTTGATATCATCTGAAAGACTACGATATTCTACGGATGATATAGCTTGCCTCGACTTTCAGAGCCCAGCCAATCTTCCCGCCTGACAAATTTAACATTGACAAAAATCAAATTTCGATCATCAGAAACTATATACGCATTTTTATGGATAACCCGAAATACTCCTCAATTAGAAAACAATGTCTACCCTAGGCATTTGACTAAAATCCTATCAACTTGATATCATCTGAAAGACTACCGTTACGATATTCTACGGATGATATAGCTTGCTTCGACTTTCAGAGCCCAGCCAATCTTCCAGCCTGACAAATTTAACATTGTCCAAAATCCTCTTTCGGTCATCAGGAACTCACTATACACTCTTGAGGCAAGATGACTGACAACCCGAAATACTCCTCATTTAGAAAACAATGTCTATCCTAGGCATTTGACTAAAATCCTATCAACTTGATATAATCTGAAAGAGTAGGAAATTCTACAAAAGATATAGCTTGCCTCGACCTTCAGAGTCCAGCGAATCTTCTAGCCTGACAAATTTAACATTGCCCAAAATCCAATTTCGCTCTTCAGAAACTATATACGCATTTTTATGGACACCCCGAAATACTACTCGATTGGAAAACAATTTGCACCCTAGGCATTTGAATAAAATCAATGAAAATTGATATCATCTGAAAGAGTACAACATTCTAGAGATGATACAGATAACTTCGACTTTCATAGTCCAGCCAATCTTCCAGCCTGACAAAAATTCAACATTGACCGAACCCCAATTTCGGTCATTCGAAACTCACTGTAGGCATTTTGACTGACAACCCGAAATACTCCTCAATTAGAAAACAATGTATACCCTAGGCATTTGACTAAAATCCTATAAACTTGATATCATCTGAAAGACTACGATATTCTACGGATGATATAGCTTGCCTCGACTTTCAGAGCCAAGCCAATCTTCCCGCCTGACAAATTTAACATTGACAAAAATCAAATTTCGATCATCAGAAACTATATACGCATTTTTATGGATAACCCGAAATACTCCTCAATTAGAAAACAATGTCTACCCTAGGCATTTGACTAAAATCCTATCAACTTGATATCATCTGAAAGACTACCGTTACGATATTCTACGGATGATATAGCTTGCTTCGACTTTCAGAGCCCAGCCAATCTTCCAGCCTGACAAATTTAACATTGTCCAAAATCCTCTTTCGGTCATCAGGAACTCACTATACACTGTTAGGCAAGATGACTGACAACCCGAAATACTCCTCATTTAGAAAACAATGTCTATACTAGGCATTTGACTAAAATCCTACCAACTTGATATAATCTGAAAGAGTACGAAATTCTACAAAAGATATAGCTTGCCTCGACCTTCAGAGTCCAGCGAATCTTCTAGCCTGACAAATTTAACATTGCCCAAAATCCAATTTCGCTCTTCAGAAACTATATACGCATTTTTATGGACACCCCGAAATACTACTCGATTGGAAAACAATTTGCACTCTAGGCATTCGACTAAAATCAATGAAAATTGATATCATCTAAAAAAGAGTACAACATTCTAGAGATGATACAGCTAACTTCGACTTTCATAGTCCAGCCAATCTTCCAGCCTGACAAAAATTCAACATTGACCGAACCCCAATTTCGGTCATCCGAAACTCACTGTAGGCATTTTGACTGACAACCCGATATACTCCTCAATTAGAAAACAATGTATACCCTAGGCATTTGACTAAAATCCTATCAACTTGATATCATCTGAAAGACTACGATATTCTACGGATGATATAGCTTGCCTCGACTTTCAGAGCCCAGCCAATCTTCCAGCCTGACAAATTTAACATTGTCCAAAATCCTCTTTCGGTCATCAGGAACTCACTATACACTGTTAGGCAAGATGACTGACAACCCGAAATACTCCTCATTTAGAAAACAATGTCTACCCTAGGCATTTGACTAAAATCTATATCAACTTGATATCATCTGAAAGACTACGATATTCTACGGATGATATAGCTTGCCTCGACTTTCAGAGCCCAGCCAATCTTCCAGCCTGACATATTAAACATTGTCCAAAATCCTCTTTCGGTCATCAGAAACTCACTATACACTGTTAGGCAAGATGACTGACAACCCGAAATACTCCTCATTTAGAAAACAATGTCTATCCTAGGCATTTGACTAAAATCCTATCAACTTGATATAATCTGAAAGAGTAGGAAATTCTACAAAAGATATAGCTTGCCTCGACCTTTAGAGTCCGGCAAATCTTCTAGCCTGACAAATTTAACATTGCCCAAAATCCAATTTCGCTCTTCAGAAACTATATACGCATTTTTATGGACACCCCGAAATACTACTCGATTGGAAAACAATTTACACCCTAGGCATTTGACTAAAATCAATGAAAATTGATATCATCTGAAAGAGTACAACATTCTAGAGATGATATAGCTGACTTCGACTTTCATAGTCCAGCCAATCTTCCAGCCTGACAAAAATTCAACATTGACCGAACCCCAATTTCGGTCATCAGAAACTCACTGTACGCATTTTGACTGACAACCCGATATACTCCTCAATTAGAAAACAATGTATACCCTAGGCATTTGACTAAAATCCTATCAACTTGATATCATCTGAAAGACTACGATATTCTACGGATAATATAGCTTGCCTCGACTTTCAGAGCCCAGCCAATCTTCCAGCCTGACAAAATTAACATTGTCCAAAATCCTCTTTCGGTCATCAGGAACTCACTATACACTGTTAGGCAAGATGACTGACAACCCGAAATACTCCTCATTTAGAAAACAATGTCTACCCTAGGCATTTGACTAAAATCCTATCAACTTGATATCATCTGAAAGACTACGATATTCTACGGATGATATAGCTTGCCTCGACTTTCAGAGCCCAGCCAATCTTCCAGCCTGACAAATTTAACATTGTCCAAAATCCTCTTTCGGTCATCAGGAACTCACTATACACTGTTAGGCAAGATGACTGACAACCCGAAATACTCCTCATTTAGAAAACAATGTCTATCCTAGGCATTTGACTAAAATCCTATCAACTTGATATAATCTGAAAGAGTACGAAATTCTACAAAAGATATAGCTTGCCTCGACCTTCAGAGTCCAGCGAATCTTCTAGCCTGACAAATTTAACATTGACCAAAATCCAATTTCGCTCTTCAGAAACTATATACGCATTTTTATGGACACCCCGAAATACTACTCGATTGGAAAACAATTTGCACCCTAGGCATTTGACAAAAATCAATGAAAATTGATATCATCTGAAAGAGTACAACATTCTAGAGATGATATAGCTGACTTCGACTTTCATAGTCCAGCCAATCTTCCAGCCTGACAAAAATTCAACATTGACCGAACCCCAATTTCGGTCATCAGAAACTCACTGTACGCATTTTGACTGACAACCCGATATACTCCTCAATTAGAAAACAATGTATACCCTAGGCATTTGACAAAAATCCTATCAACTTGATATCATCTGAAAGACTACGATATTCTACGGATGATATAGCTTGCCTCGACTTTCAGAGCCCAGCCAATCTTCCAGCCTGACAAATTTAACATTGTCCAAAATCCTCTTTCGGTCATCAGGAACTCACTATACACTGTTAGGCAAGATGACTGACAACCCGAAATACTCCTCATTTAGAAAACAATGTCTATCCTAGGCATTTGACTAAAATCCTATCAACTTGATATAATCTGAAAGAGTAGGAAATTCTACAAAAGATATAGCTTGCCTCGACCTTCAGAGTCCAGCGAATCTTCTAGCCTGACAAATTTAACATTGACCAAAATCCAATTTCGCTCTTCAGAAACTATATACGCATTTTTATGGACACCCCGAAATACTACTCGATTGGAAAACAATTTTCACCCTAGGCATTTGACTAAAATCAATGAAAATTGATATCATCTGAAAGAGTACAACATCCTAGAGATGATATAGCTGACTTCGACTTTCATAGTCCAGCCAATCTTCCAGCCTGACAAAAATTCAACATTGACCGAACCCCAATTTCGGTCATCAGAAACTCACTGTACGCATTTTGACTGACAACCCGATATACTCCTCAATTAGAAAACAATGTATACCCTAGGCATTTGACTAAAATCCTATCAACTTGATATCATCTAAAAGACTACGATATTCTACGGATGATATAGCTTGCCTCGACTTTCAGAGCCCAGCCAATCTTCCAGCCTGACAAATTTAACATTGACAAAAATCAAATTTCGCTCTTCAGAAACTATATACGCATTTTTATGGACACCCCGAAATACTACTCGATTGGAAAACATTATTTGCACCCTAGGCATTTGACTAAAATCAATGAAAATTGATATAATCTGAAAGAGTACAACATTCTAGAGATGATGTAGCTAACTTCGACTTACATAGTCCAGCCAATCTTCCAGCCTGACAAAAATTCAACATTGACCGAACCCCAATTTCGGTCATCAGAAACTCACTGTACGCATTTTGACTGACAACCCGATATACTCCTCAATTAGAAAACAATGTATACCCTAGGCATTAGACTAAAATCCTATCAACTTGATATCATCTGAAAGACTACGATATTCTACGGATGATATAGCTTGCCTCGACTTTCAGAGCCCAGCCAATCTTCCAGCCTGACAAATTTAACATTGTCCAAAATCCTCTTTCGGTCATCAGGAACTCACTATACACTGTTAGGGAAGATGACTAACAACCCGAAATACTCCTCATTTAGAAAACAATGTCTACCCTAGGCATTTGACTAAAATCCTATCAACTTGATATCATCTGAAAGACTAAGATATTCTACGGATGATATAGCTTGCCTCGACTTTCAGAGCCCAGCCAATCTTCCAGCCTGACAAATTAACATTGTCCAAAATCCTCTTTCGGTCATCAGGAACTCACTATACACTGTTAGGCAAGATGACTGACAACCCGAAATACTCCTCATTTAGAAAACAATGTCTACCCTAGGCATTTGACTAAAATCCTTTCAACTTGATATCATCTGAAAGACTACGATATTCTACGGATGATATAGCTTGCCTCGACTTTCAGAGCCCAGCCAATCTTCCAGCCTGACAAATTAACATTGTCCAAAATCCTCTTTCGGTCATCAGGAACTCACTATACACTGTTAGGCAAGATGACTGACAACCCGAAATACTCCTCATTTAGAAAACAATGTCTATCCTAGGCATTTGACTAAAATCCTATCAACTTGATATAATCTGAAAGAGTAGGAAATTCTACAAAAGATAAAGCTTGCCTCGACCTTCAGAGTCCAGCGAATCTTCTAGCCTGACAAATTTAACATTGACCAAAATCCAATTTCGCTCTTCAGAAACTATATACGCATTTTTATGGACACCCCGAAATACTACTCGATTGGAAAACAATTTTCACCCTAGGCATTTGACTAAAATCAATGAAAATTGATATCATCTGAAAGAGTACAACATCCTAGAGATGATATAGCTGACTTCGACCTTCAGAGTCCAGCGAATCTTCTAGCCTGACAAATTTAACATTGACCAAAATCCAATTTCGCTCTTCAGAAACTATATACGCATTTTTATGGACACCCCGAAATACTACTCGATTAGAAAACAATTTGCACCCTAGGCATTTGACTAAAATCAATGAAAATTGAAATCATCTGAAAGAGTACAACATTCTAGAGATGATATAGCTGACTTCGACTTTCATAGTCCAGCCAATCTTCCAGCCTGACAAAAATTCAACATTGACCGAACCCCAATTTCGGTCATCAGAAACTCACTGTACGCATTTTGACTGACAACCCGATATACTCCTCAATTAGAAAACAATGTATACCCTAGGCATTAGACTAAAATCCTATCAACTTGATATCATCTGAAAGACTACGATATTCTACGGATGATATAGCTTGCCTCGACTTTCAGAGCCCAGCCAATCTTCCAGCCTGACAAATTTAACATTGTCCAAAATCCTCTTTCGGTCATCAGGAACTCACTATACACTGTTAGGGAAGATGACTAACAACCCGAAATACTCCTCATTTAGAAAACAATGTCTACCCTAGGCATTTGACTAAAATCCTATCAACTTGATATCATCTGAAAGACTAAGATATTCTACGGATGATATAGCTTGCCTCGACTTTCAGAGCCCAGCCAATCTTCCAGCCTGACAAATTAACATTGTCCAAAATCCTCTTTCGGTCATCAGGAACTCACTATACACTGTTAGGCAAGATGACTGACAACCCGAAATACTCCTCATTTAGAAAACAATGTCTACCCTAGGCATTTGACTAAAATCCTTTCAACTTGATATCATCTGAAAGACTACGATATTCTACGGATGATATAGCTTGCCTCGACTTTCAGAGCCCAGCCAATCTTCCAGCCTGACAAATTAACATTGTCCAAAATCCTCTTTCGGTCATCAGGAACTCACTATACACTGTTAGGCAAGATGACTGACAACCCGAAATACTCCTCATTTAGAAAACAATGTCTATCCTAGGCATTTGACTAAAATCCTATCAACTTGATATAATCTGAAAGAGTAGGAAATTCTACAAAAGATAAAGCTTGCCTCGACCTTCAGAGTCCAGCGAATCTTCTAGCCTGACAAATTTAACATTGACCAAAATCCAATTTCGCTCTTCAGAAACTATATACGCATTTTTATGGACACCCCGAAATACTACTCGATTGGAAAACAATTTTCACCCTAGGCATTTGACTAAAATCAATGAAAATTGATATCATCTGAAAGAGTACAACATCCTAGAGATGATATAGCTGACTTCGACCTTCAGAGTCCAGCGAATCTTCTAGCCTGACAAATTTAACATTGACCAAAATCCAATTTCGCTCTTCAGAAACTATATACGCATTTTTATGGACACCCCGAAATACTACTCGATTAGAAAACAATTTGCACCCTAGGCATTTGACTAAAATCAATGAAAATTGAAATCATCTGAAAGAGTACAACATTCTAGAGATGATATAGCTGACTTCGACTTTCATAGTCCAGCCAATCTTCCAGCCTGACAAAAATTCAACATTGACCGAACCCCAATTTCGGTCATCAGAAACTCACTGTACGCATTTTGACTGACAACCCGATATACTCCTCAATTAGAAAACAATGTATACCCTAGGCATTTGACTAAAATCCTATAAACTTGATATCATCTGAAAGACTACGATATTCTACGGATGATATAGCTTGCCTCGACTTTCAGAGCCCAGCCAATCTTCCAGCCTGACAAATTTAACATTGTCCAAAATCCTCTTTCGGTCATCAGGAACTCACTATACACTGTTAGGCAAGATGACTGACAACCCGAAATACTCCTCATTTAGAAAACAATGTCTACCCTAGGCATTTGACTAAAATCCTTTCAACTTGATATCATCTGAAAGACTACGATATTCTACGGATGATATAGCTTGCCTCGACTTTCAGAGCCCAGCCAATCTTCCAGCCTGACAAATTAACATTGTTCAAAATCCTCTTTCGGTCATCAGGAACTCACTATACACTGTTAGGCAAGATGACTGACAACCCGAAATACTCCTCATTTAGAAAACAATGTCTATCCTAGGCATTTGACTAAAATCCTATCAACTTGATATAATCTGAAAGAGTAGGAAATTCTACAAAAGATAAAGCTTGCCTCGACCTTCAGAGTCCAGCGAATCTTCTAGCCTGACAAATTTAACATTGACCAAAATCCAATTTCGCTCTTCAGAAACTATATACGCATTTTTATGGACACCCCGAAATACTACTCGATTGGAAAACAATTTTCACCCTAGGCATTTGACTAAAATCAATGAAAATTGATATCATCTGAAAGAGTACAACATCCTAGAGATGATATAGCTGACTTCGACTTTCATAGTCCAGCCAATCTTCCAGCCTGACAAAAATTCAACATTGACCGAACCCCAATTTCGGTCATCAGAAACTCACTGTACGCATTTTGACTGACAACCCGATATACTCCTCAATTAGAAAACAATGTATACCCTAGGCATTTGACTAAAATCCTATCAACTTGATATCATCTGAAAGACTACGATATTCTACGGATGATATAGCTTGCCTCGACTTTCAGAGCCCAGCCAATCTTCCAGCCTGACAAATTTAACATTGACAAAAATCAAATTTCGCTCTTCAGAAACTATATACGCATTTTTATGGACACCCCGAAATACTACTCGATTGGAAAACATTATTTGCACCCTAGGCATTTGACTAAAATCAATGTAAATTGAAATAATCTGAAAGAGTACAACATTCTAGAGATGATATAGCTAACTTCGACTTACATAGTCCAGCCAATCTTCCAGCCTGACAAAAATTCAACATTGACCGAACCCCAATTTCGGTCATCAGAAACTCACTGTATATACGCATTTTGACTGACAACCCGATATACTCCTCAATTAGAAAACAATGTATACCCTAGGCATTAAACTAAAATCCTATCAACTTGATATCATCTGAAAGACTACGATATTCTACGGATGATATAGCTTGCCTCGACTTTCAGAGCCCAGCCAATCTTCCAGCCTGACAAATTTAACATTGTCCAAAATCCTCTTTCGGTCATCAGGAACTCACTATACACTGTTAGGGAAGATGACTAACAACCCGAAATACTCCTCATTTAGAAAACAATGTCTACCCTAGGCATTTGACTAAAATCCTATCAACTTGATATCATCTGAAAGACTACGATATTCTACGGATGATATAGCTTGCCTCGACTTTCAGAGCCCAGCCAATCTTCCAGCCTGACAAATTTAACATTGTCCAAAATCCTCTTTCGGTCATCAGGAACTCACTATACACTGTTAGGCAAGATGACTGACAACCCGAAATACTCCTCATTTAGAAAACAATGTCTATCCTAGGCATTTGACTAAAATCCTATCAACTTGATATAATCTGAAAGAGTATGAAATTCTACAAAAGATATAGCTTGCCTCGACCTTCAGAGTCCAGCGAATCTTCTAGCCTGACAAATTTAACATTGACCAAAATCCAATTTCGCTCTTCAGAAACTATATACGCATTTTTATGGACACCCCGAAATACTACTCGATTAGAAAACAATTTGCACCCTAGGCATTTGACTAAAATCAATGAAAATTGAAATCATCTGAAAGAGTACAACATTCTAGAGATGATATAGCTGACTTCGACTTTCATAGTCCAGCCAATCTTCCAGCCTGACAAAAATTCAACATTGACCGAACCCCAATTTCGGTCATCAGAAACTCACTGTACGCATTTTGACTGACAACCCGATATACTCCTCAATTAGAAAACAATGTATACCCTAGGCATTTGACTAAAATCCTATCAACTTGATATCATCTGAAAGACTACGATATTCTACGGATGATATAGCTTGCCTCGACTTTCAGAGCCCAGCCAATCTTCCAGCCTGACAAATTTAACATTGTCCAAAATCCTCTTTCGGTCATCAGGAACTCACTATACACTGTTAGGGAAGATGACTAACAACCCGAAATACTCCTCATTTAGAAAACAATGTCTACCCTAGGCATTTGACTAAAATCCTATCAACTTGATATCATCTGAAAGACTAAGATATTCTACGGATGATATAGCTTGCCTCGACTTTCAGAGCCCAGCCAATCTTCCAGCCTGACAAATTAACATTGTCCAAAATCCTCTTTCGGTCATCAGGAACTCACTATACACTGTTAGGCAAGATGACTGACAACCCGAAATACTCCTCATTTAGAAAACAATGTCTACCCTAGGCATTTGACTAAAATCCTTTCAACTTGATATCATCTGAAAGACTACGATATTCTACGGATGATATAGCTTGCCTCGACTTTCAGAGCCCAGCCAATCTTCCAGCCTGACAAATTAACATTGTCCAAAATCCTCTTTCGGTCATCAGGAACTCACTATACACTGTTAGGCAAGATGACTGACAACCCGAAATACTCCTCATTTAGAAAACAATGTCTATCCTAGGCATTTGACTAAAATCCTATCAACTTGATATAATCTGAAAGAGTAGGAAATTCTACAAACGATATAGCTTGCCTCGACCTTCAGAGTCCAGCGAATCTTCTAGCCTGACAAATTTAACATTGACCAAAATCCAATTTCGCTCTTCAGAAACTATATACGCATTTTTATGGACACCCCGAAATACTTCTCGATTGGAAAACAATTTTCACCCTAGGCATTTGACTAAAATCAATGAAAATTGATATCATCTGAAAGAGTACAACATTCTAGAGATGATATAGCTGACTTCGACTTTCATAGTCCAGCCAATCTTCCAGCCTGACAAAAATTCAACATTGACCGAACCCCAATTTCGGTCATCAGAAACTCACTGTACGCATTTTGACTGACAACCCGATATACTCCTCAATTAGAAAACAATGTATACCCTAGGCATTTGACTAAAATCCTATAAACTTGATATCATCTGAAAGACTACGATATTCTACGGATGATATAGCTTGCCTCGACTTTCAGAGCCCAGCCAATCTTCCCGCCTGACAAATTTAACATTGACTAAAATCCAATTTCACTCATCAGAAACTATACGCATTTTGATGGACACCCCGAAATACTACTCGATTGGAAAACAATTTGTACCCTATAGGCATTTGACTTAAATCAATTAAACTTGATATTATCTGCAAAAGTATACAATTTTACAGATGATTTAGCTTACTTCGACTTTCATAGTCCAGCCAATCTTCCCGCCTGACAAATTTAACATTGACAAAAATCAAATTTCGATCATCAGAAACTATATACGCATTTTAATGGAGAACCCGAAATACTCCTCAATTAGAAAACAATGTCTAACCTAGGCATTTGACTAAAATCCTATAAACTTGATGTCATCTGAAAGACTACGATATTCTACGGATGATATAGCTTGCCTCGACTTTCAGAGCCCAGCCAATCTTCCAGCCTGAGAAATTTAACATTGTCCAAAATCCTCTTTCGGTCATCAGGAACTCACTATACACTGTTAGGCAAGATGACTGACAACCCGAAATACTCCTCATTTAGAAAACAATGTCTACCCTAGGCATTTGACTAAAATCCTATCAACTTGATATCATCTGAAAGACTAAGATATTCTACGGATGATATAGCTTGCCTCGACTTTCAGAGCCCAGCCAATCTTCCAGCCTGACAAATTAACATTGTCCAAAATCCTCTTTCGGTCATCAGGAACTCACTATACACTGTTAGGCAAGATGACTGACAACCCGAAATACTCCTCATTTAGAAAACAATGTCTACCCTAGGCATTTGACTAAAATCCTTTCAACTTGATATCATCTGAAAGACTACGATATTCTACGGATGATATAGCTTGCCTCGACTTTCAGAGCCCAGCCAATCTTCCAGCCTGACAAATTAACATTGTCCAAAATCCTCTTTCGGTCATCAGGAACTCACTATACACTGTTAGGCAAGATGACTGACAACCCGAAATACTCCTCATTTAGAAAACAATGTCTATCCTAGGCATTTGACTAAAATCCTATCAACTTGATATAATCTGAAAGAGTAGGCAATTCTACAAAAGATAAAGCTTGCCTCGACCTTCAGAGTCCAGCGAATCTTCTAGCCTGACAAATTTAACATTGACCAAAATCCAATTTCGCTCTTCAGAAACTATATACGCATTTTTATGGACACCCCGAAATACTACTCGATTGGAAAACAATTTTCACCCTAGGCATTTGACTAAAATCAATGAAAATTGATATCATCTGAAAGAGTACAACATCCTAGAGATGATATAGCTGACTTCGACCTTCAGAGTCCAGCGAATCTTCTAGCCTGACAAATTTAACATTGACCAAAATCCAATTTCGCTCTTCAGAAACTATATACGCATTTTTATGGACACCCCGAAATACTACTCGATTAGAAAACAATTTGCACCCTAGGCATTTGACTAAAATCAATGAAAATTGAAATCATCTGAAAGAGTACAACATTCTAGAGATGATATAGCTGACTTCGACTTTCATAGTCCAGCCAATCTTCCAGCCTGACAAAAATTCAACATTGACCGAACCCCAATTTCGGTCATCAGAAACTCACTGTACGCATTTTGACTGACAACCCGATATACTCCTCAATTAGAAAACAATGTATACCCTAGGCATTTGACTAAAATCCTATAAACTTGATATCATCTGAAAGACTACGATATTCTACGGATGATATAGCTTGCCTCGACTTTCAGAGCCCAGCCAATCTTCCAGCCTGACAAATTTAACATTGTCCAAAATCCTCTTTCGGTCATCAGGAACTCACTATACACTGTTAGGCAAGATGACTGACAACCCGAAATACTCCTCATTTAGAAAACAATGTCTACCCTAGGCATTTGACTAAAATCCTTTCAACTTGATATCATCTGAAAGACTACGATATTCTACGGATGATATAGCTTGCCTCGACTTTCAGAGCCCAGCCAATCTTCCAGCCTGACAAATTAACATTGTCCAAAATCCTCTTTCGGTCATCAGGAACTCACTATACACTGTTAGGCAAGATGACTGACAACCCGAAATACTCCTCATTTAGAAAACAATGTCTATCCTAGGCATTTGACTAAAATCCTATCAACTTGATATAATCTGAAAGAGTAGGAAATTCTACAAAAGATAAAGCTTGCCTCGACCTTCAGAGTCCAGCGAATCTTCTAGCCTGACAAATTTAACATTGACCAAAATCCAATTTCGCTCTTCAGAAACTATATACGCATTTTTATGGACACCCCGAAATACTACTCGATTGGAAAACAATTTTCACCCTAGGCATTTGACTAAAATCAATGAAAATTGATATCATCTGAAAGAGTACAACATCCTAGAGATGATATAGCTGACTTCGACTTTCATAGTCCAGCCAATCTTCCAGCCTGACAAAAATTCAACATTGACCGAACCCCAATTTCGGTCATCAGAAACTCACTGTACGCATTTTGACTGACAACCCGATATACTCCTCAATTAGAAAACAATGTATACCCTAGGCATTTGACTAAAATCCTATCAACTTGATATCATCTGAAAGACTACGATATTCTACGGATGATATAGCTTGCCTCGACTTTCAGAGCCCAGCCAATCTTCCAGCCTGACAAATTTAACATTGACAAAAATCAAATTTCGCTCTTCAGAAACTATATACGCATTTTTATGGACACCCCGAAATACTACTCGATTGGAAAACATTATTTGCACCCTAGGCATTTGACTAAAATCAATGTAAATTGAAATAATCTGAAAGAGTACAACATTCTAGAGATGATATAGCTAACTTCGACTTACATAGTCCAGCCAATCTTCCAGCCTGACAAAAATTCAACATTGACCGAACCCCAATTTCGGTCATCAGAAACTCACTGTATATACGCATTTTGACTGACAACCCGATATACTCCTCAATTAGAAAACAATGTATACCCTAGGCATTAGACTAAAATCCTATCAACTTGATATCATCTGAAAGACTACGATATTCTACGGATGATATAGCTTGCCTCGACTTTCAGAGCCCAGCCAATCTTCCAGCCTGACAAATTTAACATTGTCCAAAATCCTCTTTCGGTCATCAGGAACTCACTATACACTGTTAGGGAAGATGACTAACAACCCGAAATACTCCTCATTTAGAAAACAATGTCTACCCTAGGCATTTGACTAAAATCCTATCAACTTGATATCATCTGAAAGACTACGATATTCTACGGATGATATAGCTTGCCTCGACTTTCAGAGCCCAGCCAATCTTCCAGCCTGACAAATTTAACATTGTCCAAAATCCTCTTTCGGTCATCAGGAACTCACTATACACTGTTAGGCAAGATGACTGACAACCCGAAATACTCCTCATTTAGAAAACAATGTCTATCCTAGGCATTTGACTAAAATCCTATCAACTTGATATAATCTGAAAGAGTATGAAATTCTACAAAAGATATAGCTTGCCTCGACCTTCAGAGTCCAGCGAATCTTCTAGCCTGACAAATTTAACATTGACCAAAATCCAATTTCGCTCTTCAGAAACTATATACGCATTTTTATGGACACCCCGAAATACTACTCGATTAGAAAACAATTTGCACCCTAGGCATTTGACTAAAATCAATGAAAATTGAAATCATCTGAAAGAGTACAACATTCTAGAGATGATATAGCTGACTTCGACTTTCATAGTCCAGCCAATCTTCCAGCCTGACAAAAATTCAACATTGACCGAACCCCAATTTCGGTCATCAGAAACTCACTGTACGCATTTTGACTGACAACCCGATATACTCCTCAATTAGAAAACAATGTATACCCTAGGCATTTGACTAAAATCCTATCAACTTGATATCATCTGAAAGACTACGATATTCTACGGATGATATAGCTTGCCTCGACTTTCAGAGCCCAGCCAATCTTCCAGCCTGACAAATTTAACATTGTCCAAAATCCTCTTTCGGTCATCAGGAACTCACTATACACTGTTAGGGAAGATGACTAACAACCCGAAATACTCCTCATTTAGAAAACAATGTCTACCCTAGGCATTTGACTAAAATCCTATCAACTTGATATCATCTGAAAGACTAAGATATTCTACGGATGATATAGCTTGCCTCGACTTTCAGAGCCCAGCCAATCTTCCAGCCTGACAAATTAACATTGTCCAAAATCCTCTTTCGGTCATCAGGAACTCACTATACACTGTTAGGCAAGATGACTGACAACCCGAAATACTCCTCATTTAGAAAACAATGTCTACCCTAGGCATTTGACTAAAATCCTTTCAACTTGATATCATCTGAAAGACTACGATATTCTACGGATGATATAGCTTGCCTCGACTTTCAGAGCCCAGCCAATCTTCCAGCCTGACAAATTAACATTGTCCAAAATCCTCTTTCGGTCATCAGGAACTCACTATACACTGTTAGGCAAGATGACTGACAACCCGAAATACTCCTCATTTAGAAAACAATGTCTATCCTAGGCATTTGACTAAAATCCTATCAACTTGATATAATCTGAAAGAGTAGGAAATTCTACAAACGATATAGCTTGCCTCGACCTTCAGAGTCCAGCGAATCTTCTAGCCTGACAAATTTAACATTGACCAAAATCCAATTTCGCTCTTCAGAAACTATATACGCATTTTTATGGACACCCCGAAATACTTCTCGATTGGAAAACAATTTGCACCCTAGGCATTTGACAAAAATCAATGAAAATTGATATCATCTGAAAGAGTACAACATTCTAGAGATGATATAGCTGACTTCGACTTTCATAGTCCAGCCAATCTTCCAGCCTGACAAAAATTCAACATTGACCGAACCCCAATTTCGGTCATCAGAAACTCACTGTACGCATTTTGACTGACAACCCGATATACTCCTCAATTAGAAAACAATGTATACCCTAGGCATTTGACAAAAATCCTATCAACTTGATATCATCTGAAAGACTACGATATTCTACGGATGATATAGCTTGCCTCGACTTTCAGAGCCCAGCCAATCTTCCCGCCTGACAAATTTAACATTGACTAAAATCCAATTTCACTCATCAGAAACTATACGCATTTTGATGGACACCCCGAAATACTACTCGATTGGAAAACAATTTGTACCCTATAGGCATTTGACTTAAATCAATTAAACTTGATATTATCTGCAAAAGTATACAATTTTACAGATGATTTAGCTTACTTCGACTTTCATAGTCCAGCCAATCTTCCCGCCTGACAAATTTAACATTGACAAAAATCAAATTTCGATCATCAGAAACTATATACGCATTTTAATGGAGAACCCGAAATACTCCTCAATTAGAAAACAATGTCTAACCTAGGCATTTGACTAAAATCCTATAAACTTGATGTCATCTGAAAGACTACGATATTCTACGGATGATATAGCTTGCCTCGACTTTCAGAGCCCAGCCAATCTTCCAGCCTGAGAAATTTAACATTGTCCAAAATCCTCTTTCGGTCATCAGGAACTCACTATACACTGTTAGGCAAGATGACTGACAACCCGAAATACTCCTCATTTAGAAAACAATGTCTACCCTAGGCATTTGACTAAAATCCTATCAACTTGATATAATCTGAAAGAGTATGAAATTCTACAAAAGATATAGCTTGCCTCGACCTTCAGAGTCCAGCGAATCTTCTAGCCTGACAAATTTAACATTGACCAAAATCCAATTTCGCTCTTCAGAAACTATATACGCATTTTTATGGACACCCCGAAATACTTCTCGATTGGAAAACAATTTGCACCCTAGGCATTTGACTAAAATCAATGAAAATTGATATCATCTGAAAGAGTACAACAATCTAGAGATGATATAGCTGACTTCGACTTTCATAGTCCAGCCAATCTTCCAGCCTGACAAAAATTCAACATTGACCGAACCCCAATTTCGGTCATCAGAAACTCACTGTACGCATTTTGACTGACAACCCGATATACTCCTCAATTAGAAAACAATGTATACCCTAGGCATTTGACTAAAATCCTATAAACTTGATATCATCTGAAAGACTACGATATTCTACGGCTGATAATAGCTTGCCTCGACTTTCAGAGCCCAGCCAATCTTCCCGCCTGACAAATTTAACATTGACAAAAATCAAATTTCGATCATCAGAAACTATATAGGGCCTACGCATTTTTATGGATAACCCGAAATACTCCTCAATTAGAAAACAATGTCTACCCTAGGCATTTGACTAAAATCCTATCAACTTGATATCATCTGAAAGACTACGATATTCTACGGATGATATAGCTTGCCTCGACTTTCAGAGCCCAGCCAATCTTCCAGCCTGACAAATTTAACATTGACAAAAATCAAATTTCGCTCTTCAGAAACTATATACGCATTTTTATGGAAACCCCGAAATACTACTCGATTGGAAAACATTATTTGCACCCTAGGCATTTGACTAAAATCAATGAAAATTGATATAATCTGAAAGAGTACAACATTCTAGAGATGATATAGCTAACTTCGACTTACATAGTCCAGCCAATCTTCCAGCCTGACAAAAATTCAACATTGACCGAACCCCAATTTCGGTCATCAGAAACTCACTGTACGCATTTTGACTGACAACCCGATATACTCCTCAATTAGAAAACAATGTATACCCTAGGCATTTGACTAAAATCCTATCAACTTGATATCATCTGAAAGACTACGATATTCTACGGATGATATAGCTTGCCTCGACTTTCAGAGCCCAGCCAATCTTCCAGCCTGACAAATTTAACATTGTCCAAAATCCTCTTTCGGTCATCAGGAACTCACTATACACTGTTAGGGAAGATGACTAACAACCCGAAATACTCCTCATTTAGAAAACAATGTCTACCCTAGGCATTTGACTAAAATCCTATCAACTTGATATCATCTGAAAGACTAAGATATTCTACGGATGATATAGCTTGCCTCGACTTTCAGAGCCCAGCCAATCTTCCAGCCTGACAAATTAACATTGTCCAAAATCCTCTTTCGGTCATCAGGAACTCACTATACACTGTTAGGCAAGATGACTGACAACTCGAAATACTCCTCATTTAGAAAACAATGTCTACCCTAGGCATTTGACTAAAATCCTATCAACTTGATATCATCTGAAAGACTACGATATTCTACGGATGATATAGCTTGCCTCGACTTTCAGAGCCCAGCCAATCTTCCAGCCTGACAAATTTAACATTGTCCAAAATCCTCTTTCGGTCATCAGGAACTCACTATACACTGTTAGGCAAGATGACTGACAACCCGAAGTACTCCTCATTTAGAAAACAATGTCTATCCTAGGCATTTGACTAAAATCCTATCAACTTGATATAATCTGAAAGAGTATGAAATTCTACAAAAGATATAGCTTGCCTCGACCTTCAGAGTCCAGCGAATCTTCTAGCCTGACAAATTTAACATTGACCAAAATCCAATTTCGCTCTTCAGAAACTATATACGCATTTTTATGGACACCCCGAAATACTACTCGATTAGAAAACAATTTGCACCCTAGGCATTTGACTAAAATCAATGAAAATTGATATCATCTGAAAGAGTACAACATTCTAGAGATGATATAGCTGACTTCGACTTTCATAGTCCAGCCAATCTTCCAGCCTGACAAAAATTCAACATTGACCGAACCCCAATTTCGGTCATCAGAAACTCACTGTACGCATTTTGACTGACAACCCGATATACTCCTCAATTAGAAAACAATGTATACCCTAGGCATTTGACTAAAATCCTATCAACTTGATATCATCTGAAAGACTACGATATTCTACGGATGATATAGCTTGCCTCGACTTTCAGAGCCCAGCCAATCTTCCAGCCTGACAAATTTAACATTGTCCAAAATCCTCTTTCGGTCATCAGGAACTCACTATACACTGTTAGGGAAGATGACTAACAACCCGAAATACTCCTCATTTAGAAAACAATGTCTATCCTAGGCATTTGACTAAAATCCTATCAACTTGATATAATCTTAAAGAGTAGGAAATTCTACAAAAGATATAGCTTGCCTCGACCTTCAGAGTCCAGCGAATCTTCTAGCCTGACAAATTTAACATTGACCAAAATCCAATTTCGCTCTTCAGAAACTATATACGCATTTTTATGGACACCCCGAAATACTTCTCGATTGGAAAACAATTTGCACCCTAGGCATTTGACTAAAATCAATGAAAATTGATATCATCTGAAAGAGTACAACATTCTAGAGATGATATAGCTGACTTCGACTTTCATAGTCCAGCCAATCTTCCAGCCTGACAAAAATTCAACATTGACCGAACCCCAATTTCGGTCATCAGAAACTCACTGTACGCATTTTGACTGACAACCCGATATACTCCTCAATTAGAAAACAATGTATACCCTAGGCATTTGACTAAAATCCTATAAACTTGATATCATCTGAAAGACTACGATATTCTACGGATGATATAGCTTGCCTCGACTTTCAGAGCCCAGCCAATCTTCCCGCCTGACAAATTTAACATTGACAAAAATCAAATTTCGATCATCAGAAACTATATAGGGCCTACGCATTTTTATGGATAACCCGAAATACTCCTCAATTAGAAAACAATGTCTACCCTAGGCATTTGACTAAAATCCTATCAACTTGATATCATCTGAAAGACTACGATATTCTACGGATGATATAGCTTGCCTCGACTTTCAGAGCCCAGCCAATCTTCCAGCCTGACAAATTTAACATTGACAAAAATCAAATTTCGCTCTTCAGAAACTATATACGCATTTTTATGGACACCCCGAAATACTACTCGATTGGAAAACATTATTTGCACCCTAGGCATTTGACTAAAATCAATGAAAATTGATATAATCTGAAAGAGTACAACATTCTAGAGATGATATAGCTAACTTCGACTTACATAGTCCAGCCAATCTTCCAGCCTGACAAAAATTCAACATTGACCGAACCCCAATTTCGGTCATCAGAAACTCACTGTACGCATTTTGACTGACAACCCGATATACTCCTCAATTAGAAAACAATGTATACCCTAGGCATTTGACTAAAATCCTATCAACTTGATATCATCTGAAAGACTACGATATTCTACGGATGATATAGCTTGCCTCGACTTTCAGAGCCCAGCCAATCTTCCAGCCTGACAAATTAACATTGTCCAAAATCCTCTTTCGGTCATCAGGAACTCACTATACACTGTTAGGCAAGATGACTGACAACTCGAAATACTCCTCATTTAGAAAACAATGTCTACCCTAGGCATTTGACTAAAATCCTATCAACTTGATATCATCTGAAAGACTACGATATTCTACGGATGATATAGCTTGCCTCGACTTTCAGAGCCCAGCCAATCTTCCAGCCTGACAAATTTAACATTGTCCAAAATCCTCTTTCGGTCATCAGGAACTCACTATACACTGTTAGGCAAGATGACTGACAACCCGAAATACTCCTCATTTAGAAAACAATGTCTATCCTAGGCATTTGACTAAAATCCTATCAACTTGATATAATCTGAAAGAGTATGAAATTCTACAAAAGATATAGCTTGCCTCGACCTTCAGAGTCCAGCGAGTCTTCTAGCCTGACAAATTTAACATTGACCAAAATCCAATTTCGCTCTTCAGAAACTATATACGCATTTTTATGGACACCCCGAAATACTACTCGATTAGAAAACAATTTGCACCCTAGGCATTTGACTAAAATCAATGAAAATTGATATCATTTGAAAGAGTACAACATTCTAGAGATGATATAGCTGACGTCGACTTTCATAGTCCAGCCAATCTTCCAGCCTGACAAAAATTCAACATTGACCGAACCCCAATTTCGGTCATCAGAAACTCACTGTACGCATTTTGACTGACAACCCGATATACTCCTCAATTAGAAAACAATGTATACCCTAGGCATTTGACTAAAATCCTATAAACTTGATATCATCTGAAAGACTACGATATTCTACGGATGATATAGCTTGCCTCGACTTTCAGAGCCCAGCCAATCTTCCAGCCTGACAACTTTAACATTGTCCAAAATCCTCTTTCGGTCATCAGGAACTCACTATACACTGTTAGGGAAGATGACTAACAACCCGAAATACTCCTCATTTAGAAAACAATGTCTACCCTAGGCATTTGACTAAAATCCTATCAACTTGATATCATCTGAAAGACTAAGATATTCTACGGATGATATAGCTTGCCTCGACTTTCAGAGCCCAGGCAATCTTCCAGCCTGACAAATTAACATTGTCCAAAATCCTCTTTCGGTCATCAGGAACTCACTATACACTGTTAGGCAAGATGACTGACAACCCGAAATACTCCTCATTTAGAAAACAATGTCTACCCTAGGCATTTGACTAAAATCCTTTCAACTTGATATCATCTGAAAGACTACGATATTCTACGGATGATATAGCTTGCCTCGACTTTCAGAGCCCAGCCAATCTTCCAGCCTGACAAATTTAACATTGTCCAAAATCCTCTTTCGGTCATCAGGAACTCACTATACACTGTTAGGCAAGATGACTGACAACCCGAAATACTCCTCATTTAGAAAACAATGTCTATCCTAGGCATTTGACTAAAATCCTATCAACTTGATATAATCTGAAAGAGTAGGAAATTCTACAAAAGATATAGCTTGCCTCGACCTTCAGAGTCCAGCGAATCTTCTAGCCTGACAAATTTAACATTGACCAAAATCCAATTTCGCTCTTCAGAAACTATATACGCATTTTTATGGACACCCCGAAATACTTCTCGATTGGAAAACAATTTGCACCCTAGGCATTTGACTAAAATCAATGAAAATTGATATCATCTGAAAGAGTACAACATTCTAGAGATGATATAGCTGACTTCGACTTTCATAGTCCAGCCAATCTTCCAGCCTGACAAAAATTCAACATTGACCGAACCCCAATTTCGGTCATCAGAAACTCACTGTACGCATTTTGACTGACAACCCGATATACTCCTCAATTAGAAAACAATGTATACCCTAGGCATTTGACTAAAATCCTATAAACTTGATATCATCTGAAAGACTACGATATTCTACGGATGATATAGCTTGCCTCGACTTTCAGAGCCCAGCCAATCTTCCCGCCTGACAAATTTAACATTGACTAAAATCCAATTTCACTCATCAGAAACTATACGCATTTTGATGGACACCCCGAAATACTACTCGATTGGAAAACAATGTCTACCCTATAGGCATTTGACTAAAATCCTATCAACTTGATATCATCTGAAAGACTACGATATTCTACGGATGATATAGCTTGCCTCGACTTTCAGAGCCCAGCCAATCTTCCAGCCTGACAAATTTAACATTGTCCAAAATCCTCTTTCGGTCATCAGGAACTCACTATACACTGTTAGGCAAGATGACTGACAACCCGAAATACTCCTCATTTAGAAAACAATGTCTACCCTAGGCATTTGACTAAAATCCTTTCAACTTGATATCATCTGAAAGACTACGATATTCTACGGATGATATAGCTTGCCTCGACTTTCAGAGCCCAGCCAATCTTCCAGCCTGACAAATTAACATTGTCCAAAATCCTCTTTCGGTCATCAGGAACTCACTATACACTGTTAGGCAAGATGACTGACAACCCGAAATACTCCTCATTTAGAAAACAATGTCTATCCTAGGCATTTGACTAAAATCCTATCAACTTGATATAATCTGAAAGAGTAGGAAATTCTACAAAAGATATAGCTTGCCTCGACCTTCAGAGTCCAGCGAATCTTCTAGCCTGACAAATTTAACATTGACCAAAATCCAATTTCGCTCTTCAGAAACTATATACGCATTTTTATGGACACCCCGAAATACTTCTCGATTGGAAAACAATTTGCACCCTAGGCATTTGACTAAAATCAATGAAAATTGATATCATCTGAAAGAGTACAACAATCTAGAGATGATATAGCTGACTTCGACTTTCATAGTCCAGCCAATCTTCCAGCCTGACAAAAATTCAACATTGACCGAACCCCAATTTCGGTCATCAGAAACTCACTGTACGCATTTTGACTGACAACCCGATATACTCCTCAATTAGAAAACAATGTATACCCTAGGCATTTGACTAAAATCCTATCAACTTGATATCATCTGAAAGACTACGATATTCTACGGATGATATAGCTTGCCTCGACTTTCAGAGCCCAGCCAATCTTCCAGCCTGACAAATTTAACATTGTCCAAAATCCTCTTTCGGTCATCAGGAACTCACTATACACTGTTAGGGAAGATGACTAACAACCCGAAATACTCCTCATTTAGAAAACAATGTCTACCCTAGGCATTTGACTAAAATCCTATCAACTTGATATCATCTGAAAGACTAAGATATTCTACGGATGATATAGCTTGCCTCGACTTTCAGAGCCCAGCCAATCTTCCAGCCTGACAAATTAACATTGTCCAAAATCCTCTTTCGGTCATCAGGAACTCACTATACACTGTTAGGCAAGATGACTGACAACTCGAAATACTCCTCATTTAGAAAACAATGTCTACCCTAGGCATTTGACTAAAATCCTATCAACTTGATATCATCTGAAAGACTACGATATTCTACGGATGATATAGCTTGCCTCGACTTTCAGAGCCCAGCCAATCTTCCAGCCTGACAAATTTAACATTGTCCAAAATCCTCTTTCGGTCATCAGGAACTCACTATACACTGTTAGGCAAGATGACTGACAACCCGAAATACTCCTCATTTAGAAAACAATGTCTATCCTAGGCATTTGACTAAAATCCTATCAACTTGATATAATCTGAAAGAGTATGAAATTCTACAAAAGATATAGCTTGCCTCGACCTTCAGAGTCCAGCGAATCTTCTAGCCTGACAAATTTAACATTGACCAAAATCCAATTTCGCTCTTCAGAAACTATATACGCATTTTTATGGACACCCCGAAATACTACTCGATTAGAAAACAATTTGCACCCTAGGCATTTGACTAAAATCAATGAAAATTGATATCATCTGAAAGAGTACAACATTCTAGAGATGATATAGCTGACTTCGACTTTCATAGTCCAGCCAATCTTCCAGCCTGACAAAAATTCAACATTGACCGAACCCCAATTTCGGTCATCAGAAACTCACTGTACGCATTTTGACTGACAACCCGATATACTCCTCAATTAGAAAACAATGTATACCCTAGGCATTTGACTAAAATCCTATCAACTTGATATCATCTGAAAGACTACGATATTCTACGGATGATATAGCTTGCCTCGACTTTCAGAGCCCAGCCAATCTTCCAGCCTGACAAATTTAACATTGTCCAAAATCCTCTTTCGGTCATCAGGAACTCACTATACACTGTTAGGGAAGATGACTAACAACCCGAAATACTCCTCATTTAGAAAACAATGTCTACCCTAGGCATTTGACTAAAATCCTATCAACTTGATATCATCTCAAAGACTACGATATTCTACGGATGATATAGCTTGCCTCGACTTTCAGAGCCCAGCCAATCTTCCAGCCTGACAAATTAACATTGTCCAAAATCCTCTTTCGGTCATCAGGAACTCACTACACACTGTTAGGCAAGATGACTGACAACCCGAAATACTCCTCATTTAGAAAACAATGTCTATCCTAGGCATTTGACTAAAATCCTATCAACTTGATATAATCTGAAAGAGTAGGAAATTCTACAAAAGATATAGCTTGCCTCGACCTTCAGAGTCCAGCGAATCTTCTAGCCTGACAAAAACATTGACCAAAATCCAATTTCGCTCTTCAGAAACTATATACGCATTTTTATGGACACCCCGAAATACTACTCGATTGGAAAACAATTTCCACCCTAGGCATTTGACTAAAATCAATGAAAATTGATATCATCTGAAAGAGTACAACATCCTAGAGATGATATAGCTGACTTCGACTTTCATAGTCCAGCCAATCTTCCAGCCTGACAAAAATTCAACATTGACCGAACCCCAATTTCGGTCATCAGAAACTCACTGTACGCATTTTGACTGACAACCCGATATACTCCTCAATTAGAAAACAATGTATACCCTAGGCATTTGACTAAAATCCTATCAACTTGATATCATCTGAAAGACTACGATATTCTACGGATGATATAGCTTGCCTCGACCTTCAGAGTCCAGCGAATCTTCTAGCCTGACAAATTTAACATTGACCAAAATCCAATTTCGCTCTTCAGAAACTATATACGCATTTTTATGGACACCCCGAAATACTACTCGATTAGAAAACAATTTGCACCCTAGGCATTTGACTAAAATCAATGAAAATTGATATCATCTGAAAGAGTACAACATTCTAGAGATGATATAGCTGACTTCGACTTTCATAGTCCAGCCAATCTTCCAGCCTGTCAAAAATTCAACATTGACCGAACCCCAATTTCGGTCATCAGAAACTCACTGTACGCATTTTGACTGACAACCCGATATACTCCTCAATTAGAAAACAATGTATACCCTAGGCATTTGACTAAAATCTTATAAACTTGATATCATCTGAAAGACTACGATATTCTACGGATGATATAGCTTGCCTCGACTTTCAGAGCCCAGCCAATCTTCCAGCCTGACAAATTTAACATTGTCCAAAATCCTCTTTCGGTCATCAGGAACTCACTATACACAGTTAGGGAAGATGACTAACAACCCGAAATACTCCTCATTTAGAAAACAATGTCTACCCTAGGCATTTGACTAAAATCCTATCAACTTGATATCATCTGAAAGACTAAGATATTCTACGGATGATATAGCTTGCCTCGACTTTCAGAGCCCAGGCAATCTTCCAGCCTGACAAATTAACATTGTCCAAAATCCTCTTTCGGTCATCAGGAACTCACTATACACTGTTAGGCAAGATGACTGACAACCCGAAATACTCCTCATTTAGAAAACAATGTCTACCCTAGGCATTTGACTAAAATCCTTTCAACTTGATATCATCTGAAAGACTACGATATTCTACGGATGATATAGCTTGCCTCGACTTTCAGAGCCCAGGCAATCTTCCAGCCTGACAAATTAACATTGTCCAAAATCCTCTTTCGGTCATCAGGAACTCACTATACACTGTTAGGCAAGATGACTGACAACCCGAAATACTCCTCATTTAGAAAACAATGTCTATCCTAGGCATTTGACTAAAATCCTATCAACTTGATATAATCTGAAAGAGTAGGAAATTCTACAAAAGATATAGCTTGCCTCGACCTTCAGAGTCCAGCGAATCTTCTAGCCTGACAAATTTAACATTGACCAAAATCCAATTTCGCTCTTCAGAAACTATATACGCATTTTTATGGACACCCCGAAATACTTCTCGATTGGAAAACAATTTGCACCCTAGGCATTTGACTAAAATCAATGAAAATTGATATCATCTGAAAGAGTACAACATTCTAGAGATGATATAGCTGACTTCGACTTTCATAGTCCAGCCAATCTTCCAGCCTGACAAAAATTCAACATTGACCGAACCCCAATTTCGGTCATCAGAAACTCACTGTACGCATTTTGACTGACAACCCGATATACTCCTCAATTAGAAAACAATGTATACCCTAGGCATTTGACTAAAATCCTATAAACTTGATATCATCTGAAAGACTACGATATTCTACGGATGATATAGCTTGCCTCGACTTTCAGAGCCCAGCCAATCTTCCCGCCTGACAAATTTAACATTGACAAAAATCAAATTTCGATCATCAGAAACTATATAGGGCCTACGCATTTTTATGGATAACCCGAAATACTCCTCAATTAGAAAACAATGTCTACCCTAGGCATTTGACTAAAATCCTATCAACTTGATATCATCTGAAAGACTACGATATTCTACGGATGATATAGCTTGCCTCGACTTTCAGAGCCCAGCCAATCTTCCAGCCTGACAAATTTAACATTGACAAAAATCAAATTTCGCTCTTCAGAAACTATATACGCATTTTTATGGACACCCCGAAATACTACTCGATTGGAAAACATTATTTGCACCCTAGGCATTTGACTAAAATCAATGAAAATTGATATAATCTGAAAGAGTACAACATTCTAGAGATGATATAGCTAACTTCGACTTACATAGTCCAGCCAATCTTCCAGCCTGACAAAAATTCAACATTGACCGAACCCCAATTTCGGTCATCAGAAACTCACTGTACGCATTTTGACTGACAACCCGATATACTCCTCAATTAGAAAACAATGTATACCCTAGGCATTTGACTAAAATCCTATCAACTTGATATCATCTGAAAGACTACGATATTCTACGGATGATATAGCTTGCCTCGACTTTCAGAGCCCAGCCAATCTTCCAGCCTGACAAATTAACATTGTCCAAAATCCTCTTTCGGTCATCAGGAACTCACTATACACTGTTAGGCAAGATGACTGACAACTCGAAATACTCCTCATTTAGAAAACAATGTCTACCCTAGGCATTTGACTAAAATCCTATCAACTTGATATCATCTGAAAGACTACGATATTCTACGGATGATATAGCTTGCCTCGACTTTCAGAGCCCAGCCAATCTTCCAGCCTGACAAATTTAACATTGTCCAAAATCCTCTTTCGGTCATCAGGAACTCACTATACACTGTTAGGCAAGATGACTGACAACCCGAAATACTCCTCATTTAGAAAACAATGTCTATCCTAGGCATTTGACTAAAATCCTATCAACTTGATATAATCTGAAAGAGTATGAAATTCTACAAAAGATATAGCTTGCCTCGACCTTCAGAGTCCAGCGAATCTTCTAGCCTGACAAATTTAACATTGACCAAAATCCAATTTCGCTCTTCAGAAACTATATACGCATTTTTATGGACACCCCGAAATACTACTCGATTAGAAAACAATTTGCACCCTAGGCATTTGACTAAAATCAATGAAAATTGATATCATCTGAAAGAGTACAACATTCTAGAGATGATATAGCTGACGTCGACTTTCATAGTCCAGCCAATCTTCCAGCCTGACAAAAATTCAACATTGACCGAACCCCAATTTCGGTCATCAGAAACTCACTGTACGCATTTTGACTGACAACCCGATATACTCCTCAATTAGAAAACAATGTATACCCTAGGCATTTGACTAAAATCCTATAAACTTGATATCATCTGAAAGACTACGATATTCTACGGATGATATAGCTTGCCTCGACTTTCAGAGCCCAGCCAATCTTCCCGCCTGACAAATTTAACATTGACAAAAATCAAATTTCGATCATCAGAAACTATATAGGGCCTACGCATTTTTATGGATAACCCGAAATACTCCTCAATTAGAAAACAATGTCTACCCTAGGCATTTGACTAAAATCCTATCAACTTGATATCATCTGAAAGACTACGATATTCTACGGATGATATAGCTTGCCTCGACTTTCAGAGCCCAGCCAATCTTCCAGCCTGACAAATTTAACATTGACAAAAATCAAATTTCGTTCTTCAGAAACTATATACGCATTTTTATGGACACCCCGATATACTACTCGATTGGAAAACATTATTTGCACCCTAGGCATTTGACTAAAATCAATGAAAATTGATATAATCTGAAAGAGTACAACATTCTAGAGATGATATAGCTAACTTCGACTTACATAGTCCAGCCAATCTTCCAGCCTGACAAAAATTCAACATTGACCGAACCCCAATTTCGGTCATCAGAAACTCACTGTACGCATTTTGACTGACAACCCGATATACTCCTCAATTAGAAAACAATGTATACCCTAGGCATTTGACTAAAATCCTATCAACTTGATATCATCTGAAAGACTACGATATTCTACGGATGATATAGCTTGCCTCGACTTTCAGAGCCCAGCCAATCTTCCAGCCTGACAAATTAACATTGTCCAAAATCCTCTTTCGGTCATCAGGAACTCACTATACACTGTTAGGCAAGATGACTGACAACTCGAAATACTCCTCATTTAGAAAACAATGTCTACCCTAGGCATTTGACTAAAATCCTATCAACTTGATATCATCTGAAAGACTACGATATTCTACGGATGATATAGCTTGCCTCGACTTTCAGAGCCCAGCCAATCTTCCAGCCTGACAAATTTAACATTGTCCAAAATCCTCTTTCGGTCATCAGGAACTCACTATACACTGTTAGGCAAGATGACTGACAACCCGAAATACTCCTCATTTAGAAAACAATGTCTATCCTAGGCATTTGACTAAAATCCTATCAACTTGATATAATCTGAAAGAGTATGAAATTCTACAAAAGATATAGCTTGCCTCGACCTTCAGAGTCCAGCGAATCTTCTAGCCTGACAAATTTAACATTGACCAAAATCCAATTTCGCTCTTCAGAAACTATATACGCATTTTTATGGACACCCCGAAATACTACTCGATTAGAAAACAATTTGCACCCTAGGCATTTGACTAAAATCAATGAAAATTGATATCATCTGAAAGAGTACAACATTCTAGGGATGATATAGCTGACTTCGACTTTCATAGTCCAGCCAATCTTCCAGCCTGACAAAAATTCAACATTGACCGAACCCCAATTTCGGTCATCAGAAACTCACTGTACGCATTTTGACTGACAACCCGATATACTCCTCAATTAGAAAACAATGTATACCCTAGGCATTTGACTAAAATCCTATCAACTTGATATCATCTGAAAGACTACGATATTCTACGGATGATATAGCTTGCCTCGACTTTCAGAGCCCAGCCAATCTTCCAGCCTGACAAATTTAACATTGTCCAAAATCCTCTTTCGGTCATCAGGAACTCACTATACACTGTTAGGGAAGATGACTAACAACCCGAAATACTCCTCATTTAGAAAACAATGTCTACCCTATAGGCATTTGACTAAAATCCTATCAACTTGATATCATCTGAAAGACTAAGATATTCTACGGATGATATAGCTTGCCTCGACTTTCAGAGCCCAGGCAATCTTCCAGCCTGACAAATTAACATTGTCCAAAATCCTCTTTCGGTCATCAGGAACTCACTATACACTGTTAGGCAAGATGACTGACAACCCGAAATACTCCTCATTTAGAAAACAATGTCTACCCTAGGCATTTGACTAAAATCCTTTCAACTTGATATCATCTGAAAGACTACGATATTCTACGGATGATATAGCTTGCCTCGACTTTCAGAGCCCAGCCAATCTTCCAGCCTGACAAATTAACATTGTCCAAAATCCTCTTTCGGTCATCAGGAACTCACTATACACTGTTAGGCAAGATGACTGACAACCCGAAATACTCCTCATTTAGAAAACAATGTCTATCCTAGGCATTTGACTAAAATCCTATCAACTTGATATAATCTGAAAGAGTAGGAAATTCTACAAAAGATATAGCTTGCCTCGACCTTTAGAGTCCAGCGAATCTTCTAGCCTGACAAATTTAACATTGACCAAAATCCAATTTCGCTCTTCAGAAACTATATACGCATTTTTATGGACACCCCGAAATACTTCTCGATTGGAAAACAATTTGCACCCTAGGCATTTGACTAAAATCAATGAAAATTGATATCATCTGAAAGAGTACAACATTCTAGAGATGATATAGCTGACTTCGACTTTCATAGTCCAGCCAATCTTCCAGCCTGACAAAAATTCAACATTGACCGAACCCCAATTTCGGTCATCAGAAACTCACTGTACGCATTTTGACTGACAACCCGATATACTCCTCAATTAGAAAACAATGTATACCCTAGGCATTTGACTAAAATCCTATAAACTTGATATCATCTGAAAGACTACGATATTCTACGGATGATATAGCTTGCCTCGACTTTCAGAGCCCAGCCAATCTTCCCGCCTGACAAATTTAACATTGACTAAAATCCAATTTCACTCATCAGAAACTATACGCATTTTGATGGACACCCCGAAATACTACTCGATTGGAAAACAATTTGTACCCTATAGGCATTTGACTTAAATCAATTAAACTTGATATTATCTGCAAAAGTATACAATTTTACAGATGATTTAGCTTACTTCGACTTTCATAGTCCAGCCAATCTTCCCGCCTGACAAATTTAACATTGACAAAAATCAAATTTCGATCATCAGAAACTATATACGCATTTTAATGGAGAACCCGATATACTCCTCAATTAGAAAACAATGTCTAACCTAGGCATTTGACTAAAATCCTATAAACTTGATGTCATCTGAAAGACTACGATATTCTACGGATGATATAGCTTGCCTCGACTTTCAGAGCCCAGCCAATCTTCCAGCCTGAGAAATTTAACATTGTCCAAAATCCTCTTTCGGTCATCAGGAACTCACTATACACTGTTAGGCAAGATGACTGACAACCCGAAATACTCCTCATTTAGAAAACAATGTCTACCCTAGGCATTTGACTAAAATCCTATCAACTTGATATAATCTGAAAGAGTAGGAAATTCTACAAAAGATATAGCTTGCCTCGACCTTCAGAGTCCAGCGAATCTTCTAGCCTGACAAATTTAACATTGACCAAAATCCAATTTCGCTCTTCAGAAACTATATACGCATTTTTATGGACACCCCGAAATACTTCTCGATTGGAAAACAATTTGCACCCTAGGCATTTGACTAAAATCAATGAAAATTGATATCATCTGAAAGAGTACAACATTCTAGAGATGATATAGCTGACTTCGACTTTCATAGTCCAGCCAATCTTCCAGCCTGACAAAAATTCAACATTGACCGAACCCCAATTTCGGTCATCAGAAACTCACTGTACGCATTTTGACTGACAACCCGATATACTCCTCAATTAGAAAACAATGTATACCCTAGGCATTTGACTAAAATCCTATAAACTTGATATCATCTGAAAGACTACGATATTCTACGGATGATATAGCTTGCCTCGACTTTCAGAGCCCAGCCAATCTTCCAGCCTGACAAATTTAACATTGTCCAAAATCCTCTTTCGGTCATCAGGAACTCACTATACACTGTTAGGCAAGATGACTGACAACCCGAAATACTCCTCATTTAGAAAACAATGTCTATCCTAGGCATTTGACTAAAATCCTATCAACTTGATATCATCTGAAAGAGTACCAAATTCTACAAAAGATATATGCTTGCCTCGACTTTCAGAGTCTAGCCAATCTTCCAGCCTGACAAGTTTAACATTGTCCAAAAACCTCTTTGGGTCATCAGGAACTCACTATACACTGTTAGGCAAGTTGACTGACAACCCGAAATACTCCTCAATTAGAAAACAATGTCTACCCTAGGCATTTGACTAAAATCCTATCAACTTGATATCATCTAAAAGACTACGAAATTCTACAGATGATATATAGCTTGCCCCGACTTTCATAAACCAGCAAATCTTCCAGCCTGACAAATTCAACATTGACCAAAATCCAATGCGGTCATCAGAAACTCACTATACGCATTTTGACTGACAACCCGATATACTCTTCGATTAGAAAACATTGTCTACCTCAGGCATTTGACTAAAATCCTATCAACTTGATATCATCTGAAAGAGTACCAAATTCTACAAAAGATATAGCTTGCCTCGACTTTCAGAGTCTAGCCAAAGCAATGTATACCCTAGGCATTTGACTAAAATCCTACCAACTTGATATCATCAGAAAGAGAACTAAATTCTACAGATGATATAGCTTTCTTCGACAAAAATCAAATTTCGCTCATCAGAAACTATACGCATTTTCATGGACACCCCGAAATACTACTCGATTGGAAAACAATTTGTACCCTAGGCATTTGACTAAAATACTATCAACTTGATATCATCTGAAAGACTACGAAATTCTACAAAAGATATTGCTTGCCTCGACCTTCAGAGTCCAGCGAATCTTCTAGCCTGACAAATTTAACATTGACCAAAATCCAATTTCGCTCATCAGAAACTATATACGCATTTTTATGGACACCCCGAAATACTACTCGATTGGAAAACAATTTGTACCCTAGGCATTTGACCTAAATCAATTAAACTTGATATCATCTGAAAAAGTACAAAATCCTACAAAAGATATAGCTTGCCTCGACTTTCAGAGTCTAGCCAATCTTCCAGCCTGACAAATTTAACATTGTCCAAAATCCTCTTTCGGTCATCAGGAACTCACTATATACACTGTTAGGCAAGTTGACTGACAACCCGAAATACTCCTCAATCAGAAAACATTGTCTACCCTAGGCATTTGACTAAAATCCTATCAACTTGATGTCCTCCGATAGAGTACAAAATTCTACAGATGATATAGCTGGCCTCGACTTTCATAGTCCAGCAAATCTTCGAGCCTGCCAAATTCAACATTGTCCAAAATCCTTTTTCGGTCATCAGGAACTCACTATACACTGTTATAGGTAAGTTGACTGACAACCCGAAATACTCCTCAATTAGAAAACAATTTGTACCCTAGGCATTTGACTTAAATCAATTAAACTTGATATCATCTGAAATAGTATAAAATTCTAGAGAAGATTTAGCTTACTTCGACTTTCAGAGTCCAGCCAATCTTCCAGCATGACTGATTTAACATTGACCAAAGTCCAATTTCGGTCATTAGAAACTATAATTTATACGCATTTTGATGGATAACCCGAAATTCTCCTCGATTAGAAAACAATTTCTACCCAAGGCATTTGACTAAAATCAATGAAATCTGATATTATCTGAACGAGTTCACAATTCTACATATTATGATTTAGCTTGCCCTGACTATGCATAGTCCAGCAAATCTTTGAGCCTGCCAAATTTAACATTGTCCAAAATCCTCTTTCGGTCATCAGGAACTCACTATACACTGTTAGGCAAGATGACTGACAACCCGAAATACTCCTCATTTAAGAACAATGTCTATCCTAGGCATTTGACTAAAATCCTATCAACTTGATATCATCTGAAAGACTACGATATTCTACGGATGAAATAGCTTGCCTCGACTTTCAGAGCCCAGCCAATCTTCCAGCCTGACAAATTTAACATTGTCCAAAATCCTCTTTCGGTCATCAGGAACTCACTATACACTGTTAGGCAAGTTGACTGACAACCCGAAATACTCCTCAATTAGAAAACAATGTCTACCCTGAGCATTTAACTAAAATCCTATCAACTTGATATCATCCAAGATTTGCGCTTCCATCTACTGATGGGTCGGTGTGATGCGGGGACTGTCCTAATAATCCAGGTTTGTGTTTTCGTACAGGGACACATGCTTTTGGTCGACTCGATGGCCAAGGTCTAGGGGCCGCTGTGGCGCGTGGGTCTACGGCCTATTATGGACGAGGGCAGGGAAGGAAGTGCAGTGGACCGGTATCGAGGCCAGAAGAGCTCTATATAGACCCGTGCACACGGGACGACCCTGGAGGTCCCGGGAGGTCTGAAAGCTTGGTCTGACACCAATAACCTCCCAAGCTTTTGATTTTTCTTTTACTGATTCGAGTGGGAAATTATATATTCTGGCCTATATATACTGATTTTTTACCTTGGATTTTCCGCAAAATATAGGCCTATCTAAGTCAAATACAATTATGTTTACGAGGTCTCGGGTTCAGGTTTTGTTTGTGTGACTTGAATTGAAAAAGTTGCATCCGTTTTGTGTGATCCCCGACCTGCTGTAGCCAGGTTTACAATTGATTGTTTTTATCTGAATGAAAGCGGGGGTGAGATCCATTCAGATTGCCAATTAGGCCTCATGGGTAAAGTTTCTGACTGGCGCCCCCATCCCAGCAAAAAATATTGACTATGTGGGAAGGCCGCCTTCTAAGATCTGGATAGCTCAGAATGTAACAGCGCTGGTACGCAAGACCAGAGGTCTCGGGTTCAAGGTCCGATCCAGTCAATGTTTAAAAAAGAAATGTTTTCATCAAAAGAACTTATTACATTATCTATGATGCAACGCGGTATACCCGCCGCTATATACTGTAGATTCGAATCCACCAAACGCCATCCACCAGCTCGATCGTCAAGTGGTCAAGACTTGTCATAATAATCGTTTGAAACCAATCTTGCGCGCACCTCGATTTTACGATAATTATTTAGAAGCACGAGTAATCTATTTCTATTTTGGAGCCATGTCATGTTCGTTGAAAGGATCGTCGCGAATTTATTTTGCCAGCGTAAAGGCCGGTTTGTACGTTTGTATAGCAGGAACAAGTTTATAGAAGTCTGGTCGTTTATCAATTACTGAAACAAACAAACTCAGAAGAGATATGTGACCCGGCACAACGACATGAGGAATATCCCACCAAAACACTTTTTGAGTAAACAACGCCTGAAGTTAAAGTATCTTCATTTCAATTCGATTACAAATCAATTTTCTTTTCTTTTTGTGTTTTCGGAGTTTTAAGTATTAGAGGGTATTATATTTTGATATCATTCGAAAGCTAATGGTATACTCTTTCACATCATTAGAAAACCTCAAAATCTCAAAAGTGGGGTTATTCCTCATTATGCTGTGCCGGGTCACATATGTGGATTTATTACCATTTTCCTGTGCTTTCGATTTCATATGAATAAAGTAAAGGACTCCAAATAAAATGACAAGGCATGACAAATGTAGGGCATTGTTGATGTTCAGCAGATCCATAAAAGTGAATGTATTTGGTTTGATAGATTTGGCAATGATGGTGATACGATGGAGAGTTAAACTGGTCCTTACCTGTAATATTGTGTTGACAAAAATTTCCTGTGAAGTTGGCAGCACAGATGCAGGTGTATGACTTTTTGTCATCACTCGATACGCAGCGGCCTTTGTTTAGACATGGCAATGAGGCACAAGGATTCACTGGACAAGGAGAGAAAACAAAGAGTCCATTGTTATTATCAACCAAAATTTATGACTCAATCACTCATCACAAATGAAAAGAAAGTCAGCTTTTTCTGCTGTTTTTTTTTTTTAAATAATACGGGCAAATGAATACAAGTAAAAACTGACTTGGAAGAAAAAAAAAGAGAAAACGTTTCTTCGCCTTTTTTCAAAATCAAAAGATATCTAAATGCTGTGGAAATGTTGAAACAGATAATTATGAAGATACATGTGTTGTCTATACAATAAAATGTTTAACCAAATTTGACAGCCGTGGGTTTTGAACCTGAGCCACTGTTTACACAAATCAGCACTCTATCATCTAAGCAACCATATGACGTGGACAAGCATTTTGGTATTACTTTATGATACTTTCGTTCTTGAAAGAAATAATAACAAATATGAGGTAGACCCAAGAAATGCATGACAACAATCAGGCCTACGGGGGATTGGTTGTAAACCAAATTATGGTGATTAGTTTGAGAAAGTGTGTTTTCTAATCCAGCAGCCTGGATTGGATACTTTTGATAAACATGCGCTTTAATTGGAATTTGCCAACTTTGGGCATTAACTACAGCTATACCGGGGTAGGCGATGTAATGCGATTCGATTCGCTTCTCTTCAAATCGCTCTGATTCCCTTCGCTTCTATTCGATTCGATTCGCTTCAATTTGATTTGATTCGCTTCAATTCGATTCGATTCGATTCAATTCGATTCAATTCGATTCGATTCGATTTGATTTGATTCAATTCGATTCAATTCGATTCAATTCGATTCGATTCGCTTCAATTCGATACGCTTCAATTCGATTCGATTCGATTTGATTCGCTTCAATTCGCTTCAATTCGATTCAATTCGCCTCAATTTGATTCGATTCGATTTGATTCGATTCGATTCGATTCAATTCGATTCGCTTCAATTCGATTCGATTCAATTCGATTCGATTTGATTCGATTCGCTTCAATTCGATTCAATTCGATTCAATTCGATTCAATTCAATTGCAGAACAAAAAATTGAAATAAAGACATAATTAATAGAAGACAAAAAGACACGAACGAAGAACAAACCAATGCGAGAGCATTTGCAGAACATGGGGAGAGGGTTGTTGAAATGCCCTTGGACAAAAACAAACTTTGCAGAGAGATAACAAAAAGACACAAACCAACAACAAATTAACTTTAGGTGAATACCTTATACGGTCTTAAAGCTAATGAAAATAACGATAATGAGAAACTAATGAACACCGCAAACCCTCCTATATCAATATTGTTGAAATAAATCCAGTGATAAGCCGCGACTAGAATTGGCAGATTTCGTTTCAGAGTCACCTTCCTTGGGGACCAAAAAGAGAACCATTTCAAGGCGCATCCTCTGACAATGATGGTCAGGCGATTGAGAGTTAAACTGCTCCTTACCTTTAACTTTGTGTTGACAAAAATTCCCTGTGAAGTTGGCAGCACAGATGCAGGTGTATGAGTGTTTGTCATCACTCGATACGCAGCGGCCTTTGTTTAGACATGGCAATGAGGCACAAGGATTCACTGGACAAGGAGAGAAAACAAAGAGTCCATTGTTACTATCAACCAAAATTTATGACTCAATCACTCATCACAAATGGAAAGAAAGTCAGCTTTTTCTGCTGGTTTTAATCAAAATAAAATGTGCAAATGAATACAAGTAAAAACTGACTTGGAAGAAAAAAAAAGAGAAAACGTTTCTTCGCCTTTTTTCAAAATCAAAAGATATCTAAATTCTGTTGAAATGTTGAAACAGATAATTATGAAGATACATGTGTTGTCTATACAATAAAATGTTTAACCAAATTTGACAGCCGTGGGTTTTGAACCTGAGCCACTGTTTACACAAATCAGCACTCTATCATCTAAGCAACCACATGACGTGGACAAGCATTGTGGAATTACCTTATGATACTTTAGTTATGAAAGAAATGATCAACAATATGAGGTAGACCCAAGAAAAACAATTACGCCTACAGGGGATGGGTTGTAAACCAAATTATGGTGATTAATTTGAGAGAGTGATATATGTTCTAATCCGGCAGCCTTGAATTTCATACTTTTGATAGAATGCCCTTGAATTCGAATTTGGAAACTGTGGGCATTAACTACAGCTATAGTTATTTAGAATGACTCACCAAATACACCCTCTTCAGTCCTGAAGAAAGACATCTGGTTGCAATCATCTGAATAGAAGTATAAAGGAGTAAAAGATACATTACATCGGTCGGACACAAATAACTCACATTATACTGATACAATAATGCAGTGGTTTGCCTGCCAGGTTGATAGTTTAGAAACAAGGCCATCCGTCTTTCCATTCCATACATCTTTTTCACAACTGGTTAGATTTGGATTTAATAATTAAAAGATCAACCCCAGGATTAAGATTCTAATTAACTCTAGAGCAATATGCAAAAACTTTCCGAATGCTGACTAAAATGAACAAAATGCAAATATCCAAAATTAAGAGGACCTGACGTTTCGATCCTAGTATGATTTTTCTCAAAGGCAGAATTGTTTTTACTCAGACGCAAGATATGAAAAGAGGGTCTGATTCCTAACCTTGGAGCTTTGAGAAATATCCGGCAAGGATCGAAACGTTACGCCCTCCTAATTTTGGATATTTAATTAATTGCTATTTCTATTTGAATTTCTCACGTTTAATTTGTTTCAAAAGCCCCCACTCGGTATTTCATCGATTTGTTTAACTTAAATTGAAAAAGTGACATCCACTTTGTGGATCCCTGAGCTGCTGTTGCCAGGTTTACAACCATTGGTTCTTTGCATCTAAATGAAAGCAGGAGTGTGATCCTTGGGGATATACGACTGGCATCCCAGTCACGGATAAAACTAGTTGACTATTTGGAGAGCATCATCTAAGGGCTTGGTAGCTCAGATGGTAAGAACGCTTGTACAGTGGTACGCAAAAGCAGAGGTCTATGGTTTAAAAACTGGTCCAGTCAACATTTTCTTTGCCATTTGTTAAATTGTTCAAAAAGTTCCAAGTCAGATTTTCATTATTTGTTTGACGTTTTTCTCTTTGGCTTTTGTTTTTCTTCTCCTATGAAAAATATTTTAGTTTGTAAGCAAAAAGCTTATAACCATTTTGTAATGAGAAGAAGAAATAAAAGAAGATACGAAATATACTGACTAGGGCTATGTCACAAAACTGTCTTTATAGCTATACTACAAAAGCTGACTTGCAAACAACAAAAGAATGGTAACGGCGAATTAAGCAACGCTTAATGATATTTATGGAATGGTTGCCGAGATTTATTAAGGGAAGGAAGCGGTGGAAGGTGCGAGCATAAACTTTATGTTACTAAAAGACGGTACAGTAGTCGATTAGAAAGCGACCATAACTAGTACTACAGGAAAACCGAGAGGCGAGTAGTCGGCATTTGATTTCTGCAACGCAAAGCGATCACGCCGAGTATTGCAGGAAAACAACATTTGACTTTCCTGCGGTACGAAGTTTAGCAGGAAATATTTTGTTTGTACGGTACCCACAAGCTTGACGCTTGAGTGGTCATGATAAGAATGGGCCTAATGTGAATGGAATGCCCAAGGGGTGTGGGGCGTTTTATAGGGGTGTGGCAGTAGTGTGGCCATTCTAGCCTGCGTCCACCAGGTTGAGGTCGGTTAAGTTACGGACCATTTCATTATATCTAATTAAAGACTGGGATACCCCCTGGCCAAAATGATTGGGAAAGGAAAAGTCATGAGGTATGATCATGAAGATAGAGGTCATGGGGTATAATTATAAAGATTTAGATTAACGTGGCGCGCCACAAGGTTCTCCAGAGTTTTTTTGCTCGTTGAGTTTGACCTCTGCTTTTTCACCCCGGGTAAGTCACAAGAGTTCAACGGAGAGTTCACAAGAGTTAAACTAGCCGACGCTCGCCAGGCGACAGGCTACACGGCAACTATTTACGACTTGGCTGTAATTGTGTATTGATTAAAGCGTCAGTAAGACCCCAATCATAGTTTCTGAAAAACTGAATGTCGTGAAACAAAATAATGAAAAATCTGGACCATGGGGGGCTTTTCCTTTTTTTAAATGTTGGGTCAGTCCAATTGGAATAATTCCTCAAAAACAAAGGAGAACATATATTGTACCCCTTGCAATAATGGGTCGGTCAATGGCGAAATCCCTGATTTGTATGCTATCCTCCAGTACGCTACAAATGATGATGACGCAATCATGGCCATGAATAAATTAGGATCTGGTTGCACGTTATCAAGGGTAGACATTTAATCCGCATTCAAGATTATACCCGTACATCCAGATGATTACTACCTGGTCTCAAAAGGGAAGGTGCGTATTATTATGATAGAACATAACCCATGGGTTGTCGGTCAAGCTTGTGCAATCTTTGAAGCATATATTATTACAATGGAATGAATAGCGAATAGGTGTGGTTCATATTCTGGACGATTTCCTGATTATTTCGACTTGAATGCAACAGGGCCAAAGAAACCTTGACAGATCCCAACATTTATGTAAGGAGCTGGATATTCCTCCGAGATCCGAAAAAAAAATGAAAGAGCCCTCAATAGGCATTACATTATTTTTGCTGGAATAGAACTTGACACGCGCGAACTGACCGCAAGGCTACCAGTTTACAAAATTGGACAAAGCAAGAATGCTGGTTGAAGAAGTGCTATAAGCAAAATAAGTAAGGTTACACGAATTACAGTCTGTAATTGGGTTTCTTAGCTTTGTGTGCAAAGTGGTTCTTCCGAGTCTCGCGTTTTTGTGGCGACTTAAATCTTAAAGGGGAATGCAACCCAAGAAATAAAGCTAGCTCAACTGATTGGGTGTTAAAAACAACTTACAATTACCTTTGAGTCACTCACGTACGATTCTCATAAAGAGAGAAAGTTAGTCGAGTTCGCGTTACCGTATACGTAGCCATCTTTTCGAAAAAGCTTCCGCTGATTGTGGGAATGTGACGTGTCGGACGGATAACTGCCATATGACTATGAGTATCGAGGTGCCCGGATGTGCCCTTACTGCGTGCAGTTTGAGTACACTCGCGAGCTAAACGATGGTGTACTGCCAGGCTTTTGGCTGCAAAAATGCCTACGGGAAAAAGCTGGAAAACACTTTCCATGCAATTCCCAACAAGGACAAGAAACCTTAGTTACTTAGAAAATGGGCTGCGGCCATAAAAGTGGAGACATTTCTCAAAATCGGCTACCAATACTCAATAGAAATGGAAAGGGTGTGAATGTGATGTGTACTGTAGCGATCACTTCACCTCTATGCTTCACCGGGGAGGTTTGGGAGGAGGACTTGTGGGCCAAACTCACCGGATCGAAGCCGAGAAAGGATACTGAAAGAACATGCTGTTCCTTCTCTATATTCCATATCGACCAGCGGTGGCAACACGTGAATGACAGCTTCAAGAATTTCCGCATTATTTTCATTTCGGTTCCTACGTGAATGTTTACTTATTATCCCATGCACGTGCATGTGAGATCCTTCTCGGTGAAGACTGCATGAATCATTTTGATTTCTTTATTCAAAAATATGTAAATTAATTTTTAAAGTACCAGTATTTTTATTAAATATGCTTTGGTTTAAATTTATTCCTGAGCCATGCCCGTAACTCACAAGCCAAAAGGTACTTACGGGAATGGCAGACATTCCTCAGCCATGCCCGTAACTCACAAGCCAAAAGGGACTTACAGCATGGCAGACATTCCTCGTCCATGCCCGTAACTCACAAGCCAAAAGGGACTTACGGGCATGGCAGACATTCCTCGTCCATGCCCGTAACTCACAAGCCAAAAGGGACTTACAGCATGGCAGACATTCCTCAGCCATTCCCGTAACTCACAAGCCTAAAGGGACTTACAGCATGGCAGACATTCCTCAGCCATGCCCGTAACTCACAAGCCAAAAGGGACTTACGGGCATGGCAGACATTCCTCAACCATGCCCGTAACTCACAAGCCAAAAGGAACTTACAGCATGGCAGACATTCCTCAGCCATTCCCGTAACTCACAAGCCTAAAGGGACTTACAGCACGGCAGACATTCCTCAGCCATGCCCGTAACTCACAAGCCAAAAGGTACTTACGGGAATGGCAGACATTCCTCAGCCATGCCCGTAACTCACAAGCCAAAAGGGACTTACGGGCATGGCAGACATTCCTCAGCCATTCCCGTAACTCACAAGCCAAAAGGGACTTACAGCATGGCAGACATTCCTCAGCCATTCCCGTAACTCACAAGCCAAAAGGGACTTACAGCATGGCAGACATTCCTCAACCATGCCCGTAACTCACAAGCCAAAAGGTACTTACGGGCATGGCAGACATTCCTCAGCCATGCCCGTAACTCACAAGCCAAAAGGGACTTACAGCATGGCAGACATTCCTCAGCCATTCCCGTAACTCACAAGCCAAAAGGGACTTACAGCATGGCAGACATTCCTCAGCCATTCCCGTAACTCACAAGCCAAAAGGGACTTACAGCATGGCAGACATTCCTCAGCCATTCCCGTAACTCACAAGCCAAAAGGGACTTACAGCATGGCAGACATTCCTCAGCCATTCCCGTAACTCACAAGCCAAAAGGGACTTACAGCATGGCAGACATTCCTCAGCCATTCCCGTAACTCACAAGCCAAAAGGGACTTACAGCATGGCAGACATTCCTCAGCCATTCCCGTAACTCACAAGCCAAAAGGGACTTACAGCATGGCAGACATTCCTCAGCCATTCCCGTAACTCACAAGCCAAAAGGGACTTACAGCATGGCAGACATTCCTCAGCCATTCCCGTAACTCACAAGCCAAAAGGGACTTACAGCATGGCAGACATTCCTCAGCCATTCCCGTAACTCACAAGCCAAAAGGGACTTACAGCATGGCAGACATTCCTCAGCCATGCCCGTAACTCACAAGCCAAAAGGGACTTACAGCATGGCAGACATTCCTCAGCCATTCCCGTAACTCAAAAGCCAAAAGGCACGTAGGGGCATGGCTGACATTCCTCAGCCATTCCCGTAACTCAAAGCCAAAAGGGACTTACAGCATGGCAGACATTCCTCAACCATGCCCGTAACTCACAAGCCAAAAGGGACTTACGGGCTTGGCAGACATTCCTCAGCCATGCCCGTAACTCACAAGCCAAAGGGGACTTACAGCATGGCAGACATTCCTCAGCCATGCCCGTAACTCACAAGCCAAAAGGGACTTACAGCATGGCTGACATTCCTCAGCTAATGCAACGGAAAAGCTTTTCTGTTATCCAAAGAATGGTTCGCAATGAGACTCTGCACTTCCACACAGAATACTTCGGGTTCATTAGGTTTGGGCGCAGTTTTCAACGAAAAGCTGGTTTTCAGAAAGTGGCCAGAAAATTGGGTAACATGCAAAAGGCACTGTGCTGAAAGAGCTGTTCATAATAGTTGTCGCGGTTTGTGCTTGTGGCGATTCTTTTGCTAATGAAAATATCATCATACACACAGACAACAAAGCATTAGTTTGCATGTTGGATTTAAAAAAAAATCAACAAATCTAAAAGTTATGACACTGGTTGGAAAGTTAGTCGTTCAATCAATGATTAAAAACTGCCAGTTAAAAGCTGAAGACATTCTACGCGTAGAAAATGTTAGCTGATAAATAACTATCAGGTGCAGCAATTCCAAAAGCTAGCGCCGTGGGCAGAGGAACAAACTTTAACACTAAAGCAGAGAAAATAATTTGTTTCGAAATTCTTCAATTGCTGGCAGACGGGTCGCTCAGAGATACACCGTCTCCCGTCGCCCGTCGCCCGTCTCCCGTCTCCCGTCGCCCGTCGCCCGTCGCCCGTCGCCCGTCGCCCGTCTCCCGTCTCCCGTCTCCCGTCGCCCGTCGCCCGTCGCCCGTCGCCCGTCTCCCGTCGCCCGTCGCCCGTCGTCCGTCGCCCGTCGCCCGTCGCCCGTCGCCCGTCGCCCGTCGCCCGTCTCCCGTCGCCCGTCGCCCGTCGCCCGTCGCCCGTCTCCCGTCGCCCGTCGCCCGTTGCCCGTCGCCCGTCTCCCGTCGCCCGTCGCCCGTCTCCCGTCGCCCGTCGCCCGTCGCCCGTCGCCCGTCTCCCGTCTCCCGTCGCCCGTCTCCCGTCGCCCGTCTCCCGTCGCCCGTCTCCCGTCTCCCGTCTCCCGTCTCCCGTCGCCCGTCGCCCGTCTCCCGTCGCCCGTCGCCCGTCGCCCGTCGCCCGTCGCCCGTCGCCCGTCGCCCGTCGCCCGTCGCCCGTCGCCCGTCGCCCACCCTCTTTTCACGCTTGCGCAGTGCTATTTTCACTTTGACCCTTCACCTTTCATTATACTTGTTCGTTCGATCCGCAGTGCCTGATGACACTCATGTAGCCTGGTAAAAGATATAGTGCATTCGATGCTACAGTTGCGCGTTGCTCCGAATGAAAGAAGGTATAGGCCCTATCCTTTTTTTTTTGAAAGACTGACATCAGTAAAATAACGTGTATGAGATAATAATATCCACTATGGTAGATTGTCTTATAAGGCATGTGACCTATGTCCTTCAATGATATCCCAGCAGATCATACTCCTACTCCCCACGGAAATACAACTTACAAGAGTGTTGCATGTATAATTACTTACACTGTATGATTCCTTAAAATAAGACATGACCTGAGTTGCAGGTAGGCTCACAGAAGTCTTTTACAGACGTAACGTTACTTTGTCAGACCCTTATTATAATGCTGGACTACCTTTGCTCATTGGTCTATCCACCATGCCATACACACCCACACAAACAAACACGTCATAATTTCTTAAAATTAAAGCAAGTGGTAATTCCCCCTAACATTCCATAAACAGTTGAATGCACAACGAAAATGACAAAAACAATTTGCTGTTTATAGTATTTGTGAATTTCAAGATTAAATTCCCAGGGAAACATGAAATGTGTATGACTGTATCGGCTGAGTGGTACATGATCGAAGCAAAAAAAGAAGAAGAAAAGGGGCCAGGTGACGGGCGACGGGCGACGGGCGACGGGCGACGGGCGACGGGCGACGGGCGACGGGCGACGGGCGACGGCAGATATGGAATGTACCTTTCCAATATGCAAAGAAGAGCTGGCGCATGCGCTTTACTAAATTGGTGGGCAAGCGGGATGCCAACCAATCATAGTTGTCCACGGGCGTGCGCGCGTTCCTTCACCAAACTGTTTGGCGTGCGGTGATTGGCTATTCAGTGTCTCCTATGCGCGTATTTCGAAACCTGCATGCCACGCGCACTCGTTTGCCAACCATTATTTAGTAATGCGCATGCGTAAGGTCTAATTTGCATATTTCATGGAAAAGGTCCATTCCATAGACCCCCACCCCACATCAATCCCCTTGGCAGCCAGCCTGGCCCAGCCGTTACATCATGCATAATGCATCCACTTATTAAACATGACCACGTACGTCACGTCCGCAAGGACCAATAGTAGCCAGTCTACGCAGTGGGCGCATCTCTCGTTACTGTAATGAGTGCTGCTGCAATTTTACAGATTCTATCAATAAGGCGTTGGTTTACGGACCAAGACAAGACGCGCGCACGACATAATACGCACGCAAGTTACAGGCGGGGTTTGGTGCAGAGTGTGCTTAAGCTATGAGCGGATCAATGTGGATGCATTTCGCACTACTAGGCCGGATACTTGATTTCTAAATCGGCGACCAACGCCTTAGTCAAGGCTAAGATGTCGACGGAACACTGCGCGGTTCCACTGTGCTCCTCGAATAAGAGAAATACACCGCCAGAAATCAGCTTCCACCTATATCCAAAGGATAGAATCCTGCGGGAAAAGTGGATTATGAAAATCAGGCGAGATGAGGGAACACTTTTCAAGGTAGATTTCTACTTTTAAACGACTTATTTTCTAAGTTATATTCGTCATGTTTGTAAAAATGGAATTGTCGATGTTGAGTGTGTCGTGTGTTACTTAACGTGTAGTAACACGCGACACACTCAACATGGACGATTCCATTTACGAACATGACGAAACTAACTTAGAAAATTTGTCGTTTAAAAGTAGAAATCTACCTTGAAAAGGGTTCCCTCATCTAGCCTGATCTTCATAGGCCCTAATCCACTTTTCCCGCAGGATTCTATCATTTGGAAATAGGTGGAAGCTGATTTCTGGCGGTGTATTTCGCTTGTTCGAGGAGCACAGTGGAGCGCTGGTACGCAAAATCAGAGGTCTGGGGTTCAAATTACAGTCCAGTCAAAGTTTTCTCGGCATAAGGGTTACATGAGACCTGTTTTAGAATATGCTGCTCCCTTGTGGAACTCTAGGCTTACTCAAACACAAAGACACATCCTATAATCCATTCAAAAGAGAGTGTGTCGCATCATACTAGGACATACTATTGACTCCATGTATACACTCTGTTTACCTGTAAAGCATTCAATTCTGGCAAGTTTAATAACTTGATCACTAAATCTAAAAGTACCCACATTATGAATCTTAGATCGTGCATAAAGCTTGAGGATAGTTTCTATAAAACTAACCATCTAATCAATAGCTCAGTTCCATTCCTTATACGCGACTTGTAAATTCAAGTTCAATGTATGTACGCAAACCTTACTTACAAAAGAGAATTTACGTGGTGTCACCGCAACCCTATTTATCCTGCTATTCTCACCATGCAAACCCAGTTCAAGCCGAATAACGCAGCCCCTATCGTGCAAACATTTCCAGTTCCGATAAAGTATTTCGATAAAGTGTTTAACCGATATGACATCAAATGATAGTCAAACGAATTAAATCCGGAAATTTGATTCGATAAGTTTAAGGAATGCTTCAATCAAAAAGTCGAAGCCATTGGAAACCACAAGGCTGGTAGCGACGAGACTAGCTTGAAACAACTTTAAGATCAAGCTGTCAAGACCTGGAAACAGAGCCGAAATTGAGTTTTGTGGTGGACTTGAGATTGCTCTGGACAAAATCAAGCTTTCTCTTTTAAAAAAGGGGAAATATCCAGGAGACTATCGGCAGCATTCAAAAAGTTGAACAATTAGTAGTAGATAGAGAAAAAGGTCATCAACTAAGATAGCTGACAGCAGCAAGGCAGGTTGGGTGACAGTACATCATTTGCAGAATGGTACACAGAACAACCAGACAGCAGAAGAATGAAAAATGGTTTAAGTCGCAGAAGAATCGGTCCTGGAGGAGCTGAATACCAGACAGAGAGCCAGGCATTCTCACACAGAGATGACGAATGCTCAACCGTCTGCCGATCGTCCTCTTTTTCGAGCTAATGCTCCTCGGACAAAGCTTTGTGCTTTGAAAAAAGTACAATTTGTATACACACTAGATTTGTGTAGGGGATACCATACAACCCTTTCATTCGATAAATATACCATTCTTTGTTTGGCTGAATTACCAATATTTTTGTCTGGAGAACATTTTGCTTCAATCGATTTTAATTTTAATACAGAATTTAATCACTTACCTGCAGCTCGACATGCAAATACGGTGAGAGCTATGAAGAGCAACATTTGAAGAAATCCTCGTTGTCTGGGGGAAATGCACATCCTAGCAGCCATTTTCCAGGAGACTTTCCACATTTGTGTCAAGACTATGAAATTTGTCCAAGGTATCAACTCTTGAAAAGCAGTCTGCTTCCTTGAGGACGCCGACTAGTTTGCAATACTCTCTCAATCCACCCCACTTGTTTTTATACCCAAGGCAACAGACACCTGGCCGTTAAGGATGTTTGTATCACTATGGAAACATCACTGACGCTGTACAGACCAAACAAAACAGAATATGCAATATCCATGGTTACTCGTCAACAATCATGAAGGCCACGTGTGTATTACTAGTGCCCGATGTTAAGCCCTAGGGGGCGTCCTTTCGGACCGTTTGTTTTGTCACTAAGTTGCAAGAGCACAGAGGCTCATGAGGCCCCAGAAATATTGTAGAAAAAAAGAATTAAGAGGAACCTCCAGACCTGGCAGAAGTTGGAAACGAAATTGTACAAAACTTACTTAAAGAACACTGGATTAATAAGAATAAACAAGTGGTCGATACGTACATTAGTAAATGGGTTACCTTACATGTCCTGCACACTCATCGATGTCTAAGATGTCTCTCATTGTGCCTACTACTAGGTTTGTATATACATGTCCTGCTCCATAATGGTTAAATGACATGATGTACATACATATCTTTGTTCATCTTTTCAATTTTCCCCATAGCAAAGGCTCCCTGATACAAGTACTCTAATTGCAGCAAAATTACTTTCCGATGACTTTTCTCCATGTGAAAAACAATTTTTTAATAACTTGACAATTTTCCTATGAATAGGGGATGTCTCGTTAGCTTGATGCTTATGGACCTTGCATGCAATTTCTATTTCCATTTTTATAGCATATACTCTAGTAGGTAATATTTGCTCTGTCTTAATCATAGGTATTACTATGGTATGTTAAACTTTGATGGCAGAAATTATAATGGTGCCCTGGATGTTCACTATAGAGGTTCATCCCGTAACTATCACATAGAGCTTTAAACGGGGAAATTCTGTGCCTAAGGTCATGAAAGTTCAGTATGGGTGTTCTATTCATTGATTGTTGTTAAGATGTTTGGCCATTCGTTCCGTTTTCTGGCCTGATGTTCTCTACTTTTGATCAAGCCTGGTGTGCCATTGGTGAGCTCTGTGTAACATGGCCTGGTGTGCCATGGGCGAGCTCTGTATAACATGACCTGGTGTGCCATGGGTGAGCTCTATGTAACATGGCCTGGTGTGCCATGGGCGAGCTCTGTATAACATGACCCGGTGTGCCATGGGCGAGCTCTGTATAACATGACCTGGTGTGCCATGGGTGAGCTCTATGACATGGCCTGGTGTGCCATGGGTGAGCTCTATATAACATGACCTGGTGTGCCATGGGTGAGCTCTATGTAACATGGCCTGGTGTGCCATGGGTAAACTCTATGTAACATGGCCTGGTGTGCCATGGGTGAGCTCTATATAACATGGCCTGGTGTGCCATGGGTGAGCTCTATGTAACATGGCCTGGTGTGCCATGGGTGAGCTCTATGTAACATGACCTGGTGTGCCATGGGTGAGCTCTATGTAACATGGCTTGGTGTGCCATGGGTGAGCTCTATGTAACATGGCCTGGTGTGCAATGGGTGAGCTCTATGTAACATGGCCTGGTGTGTCATGGGTGAGCTCTATATTACATGGCCTGGTGTGCCATGGGTGAGCTCTATGTAACATGACCTGGTGTGCCATGGGTGAGCTCTATGTAACATGGCTTGGTGTGCCATGGGTGAGCTCTATGTAACATGGCCTGGTGTGCCATGGGTGAGCTCTATATAACATGGCCTGGTGTGCAATGGGTGAGCTCTATGTAACATGGCCTGGTGTGTCATGGGTGAGCTCTATATAACATGGCCTGGTGTGCCATGGGTGAGCTCTATGTAACATGACCTGGTGTGCCATGGGTGAGCTCTATGTAACATGGCCTGGTGTGCAATGGGTGAGCTCTATGTAACATGGCCTGGTGTGTCATGGGTGAGCTCTATATTACATGGCCTGGTGTGCCATGGGTGAGCTCTATGTAACATGACCTGGTGTGCCATGGGTGAGCTCTATGTAACATGGCTTGGTGTGCCATGGGTGAGCTCTATGTAACATGGCCTGGTGTGCCATGGGTGAGCTCTATATAACATGGCCTGGTGTGCAATGGGTGAGCTCTATGTAACATGGCCTGGTGTGTCATGGTTGAGCTCTATATAACATGGCCTGGTGTGCCATGGGTGAGCTCTATGTAACATGACCTGGTGTGCCATGGGTGAGCTCTATATAACATGACCTGGTGTGCCATGTGCGAGCTCTATATAACATGACCTAGTGTGCCATGGGTAAACTCTCGAAATCTCGCACTGAAATCTTTCTGCATAAAATGCTGTATTTCAAATGAAGCGGTTTTCACTATTTTCTCGAGACTGAATTGTTCACAGTTTGAATTTTAAGGCATATGTTGGATCAGACAACGTACGGATGCTATTCTTTCACTTCGACCAATGTTGTGTTTTTCCATTAAAAGGGGAGATTAAAGACAATTAAAAGTACCAAATGCCGTGGGAGAAAAAGATACGGTCAATCTACATGTAGGCCTACATTCTTTTACAACAAAAGTGTCATGAATTGTAATGATCAGAAATACCGCCAAGGCTTTCACATAGCGGTATCTTCTTTTAAATCGTCTGTATATTTTGGACAAGCCGTATATACGATGGAATAACAGGGGCCGGGGACATGGAGGATCCAACGCGGTCAGGGCATCTTCATGTTCAATATTCGCTTCTCGTTGTAACTGCAGAAAAATAATTAGTCGATGCAACCGCGTAGCATCCTTCATTAACTTTCTAAAGGGTAGCTGTGGCAGATCTGAAGGCATTGCCTCAAAGGATTTAATCAAGCAGTAATTGCAGACAGCCTTACAGAATGGCTCGCAAATTGCGCGTTTTTGTTAGAATAAATGTTTGGTTTCTTATTAGTATCACTATGATATGTAATATTTTGTCAATTGAGTTGTTGCCTACTCTACTAGCTTTCACTTTGTACAGTCATGACCTCTGACACGCTTCCAGGTCTCGGTCTCGGTCTCGGTCTCGGTCTCGGTCTCGGTCTCGGTCTCGGTCTCGGTCTCGGTCTCGGTCTCGGTCTCGGTCTCGGTCTCGGTCTCGGTCTCGGTCTCGGTCTCGGTCTCGGTCTCGGTCTCGGTCTCGGTCTCGGTCTCGGTCTCGGTCTCGGTCTCGGTCTCGGTCTCGGTCTCGGTCTCGGTCTCGGTCTCGGTCTCGGTCTCGGTCTCGGTCTCGGTCTCGGTCTCGGTCTCGGTCTCTATTTAACATGGCCTGGTGTGCCATGGGTGAGCTCTATAACATGGCCAGGTGTGCCATGGGTGAGCTCTATGTAACATGGCCTGGTGTGCCATGGGTAAGCTCTATTTAACATGACCTGGTGTGCCATGGGTGAGCTCTATGTAACATGACCTGGTGTGCCATGGGTGAGCTCTATATAACATGGCCTGGTGTGCCGTGGGTGAGCTCTATATAACATGGCCTGGTGTGCCATGGGTGAGCTCTATGTAACATGGCCTGGTGTGCCATGGGTAAACTCTATGTAACATGGCCTGGTGTGCCATGGGTGAGCTCTATATAACATGGCCTGGTGTGCCATGGGTGAGCTCTATGTAACATGGCCTGGTGTGCCATGGGTGAGCTCTATATAACATGGCCTGGTGTGCAATGGGTGAGCTCTATGTAACATGGCCTGGTGTGTCATGGGTGAGCTCTATATAACATGGCCTGGTGTGCCATGGGTGAGCTCTATATAATATGGCCTGGTGTGTCATGGGTGAGCTCTATATAACATGACCTGGTGTGCCATGGGTGAGCTCTATATAATATGGCCTGGTGTGCCATGGGTGAGCTCTGTATAACATGACCTGGTGTGCCATGGGTGAGCTCTATGTAACATGACCTGGTGTGCCATGGGTGAGCTCTATGTAACATGACCTGGTGTGCCATGGGTGAGCTCTATATAACATGTCCTGGTGTGCCATGTGCGAGCTCTATATAACATGACCTAGTGTGCCATGGGTAAACTCTCGAAATCTCGCACTGAAATCTTTCTGCATAAAATGCTGTATTTCAAATGAAGCGGTTTTCACTATTTTCTCGAGACTGAATTGTTCACAGTTTGAATTTTAAGGCATATGTTGGATCAGACAACGTACGGATGCTATTCTTTCACTTCGACCAATGTTGTGTTTTTCCATTAAAAGGGGAGATTAAAGACAATTAAAAGTACCAAATGCCGTGGGAGAAAAAGGTACGGTCAATCTACATGTAGGCCTACATTCTTTTACAACAAAAGTGTCATGAATTGTAATGATCAGAAATACCGCCAAGGCTTTCACATAGCGGTATCTTCTTTTAAATCGTCTGTATATTTTGGACAAGCCGTATATACGATGGAATAACAGGGGCCGGGGACTTGGAGGATCCAACGCGGTCAGGGCATCTTCATGTTCAATATTCGCTTCTCGTTGTAACTGCAGAAAAATAATTAGTCGATGCAACCGCGTAGCATCCTTCATTAACTTTCTAAAGGGTAGCTGTGGCAGATCTGAAGGCATTGCCTCAAAGGATTTAATCAAGCAGTAATTGCAGACAGCCTTACAGAATGGCTCGCAAATTGCGCGTTTTTGTTAAAATAAATTTTTGGTTTCTTCTTAGCATCACTATGATATGTAATATTTTGTCAATTGAGTTGTTGCCTACTCTACTAGCTTTCACTTTGTACAGTCATGACCTCTGACACGCTTCCAGAACTCGGTCTCGGTCTCGGTCTCGGTCTCAGTCTCGGTCTCGGTCTCGGTCTCGGTCTCGGTCTCGGTCTCGGTCTCGGTCTCAGTCTCTATTTAACATGGCCAGGTGTGCCATGGGTGAGCTCTATGTAACATGGCCTGGTGTGCCATGGGTAAGCTCTATTTAACATGGCCTGGTGTGCCAATGGTGAGCTCTATGTAACATGGCCTGGTGTGCCATGGGTGAGCTCTATATAACATGGCCTGGTGTGCCATGGGCGAGCTGTATATAACATGGCCTGGTGTGCCATGGGTAAGCTCTATATAACATGGCCTGGTGTGCCATGGGTGAGCTCTATTTAACTTGACCTGGTGTGCCATGGGTGAGCTCTATATAACATGGCCTGGTGTGCCATGGGTGAGCTCTATATAACATGACCTGGTGTGCCATGGGTGAGTTCTATGTAACATGGCCTGGTGTGCCATGGGTGAGCTCTATATAACATGGCCTGGTGTGCCATGGGTGAGCTCTATATAACATGACCTGGTGTGCCATGGGTGAGCTCTATGTAACATGGCCTGGTGTGCCATGGGTGATCCCTATTTAACATGGCCTGGTGTGCCATGGGTGAGCTCTATGTAACATGGCCTGGTGTGCCATGGGTGAGCTCTATATAACATGACCTGGTGTGCCATGGGTGAGCTCTATGTAACATGGCCTGGTGTGCCATGGGTGATCTCTATTTAACATGGCCTGGTGTGCCATGGGTGAGCTCTATATAACATGGCCTGGTGTGCCACGGGTGAGCTCTATATAACATGGCCTGGTGTGCCATGGGTGAGCTCTATGTAACATGGCCTGGTGTGCCATGGGTGAGCTCTATATAACATGACCTGGTGTGCCATGGGTGAGCTCTATGTAACATGACCTGGTGTGCCATGGGTGAGCTCTATGTAACATGGCCTGGTGTGCCATGGGTGAGCTCTATGTAACATGGCCTGGTGTGCCATGGGTGAGCTCTATATAACATGGCCTGGTGTGCCATGTGTGAGCTCTATATAACATGGCCTGGTGTGCCTTGGGTGAGCTCTATATAACATGACCTGGTGTGCCATGGGTGAGCTCTATGTAACATGACCTGGTGTGCCATGGGTGAGCTCTATGTAACATGACCTGGTGTGCCATGGGTGAGCTCTATGTAACATGACCTAGTGTGCCATGGGTGAGCTCTATGTAACATGACCTGGTGTGCCATGGGTGAGCTCTATGTAACATGACCTGGTGTGCCATGGGTGAGCTCTATATAACATGACCTGGTGTGCCATGGGTGAGCTCTATGTAACATGACCTGGTGTGCCATGGGTGAGCTCTATGTAACATGGCCTGGTGTGCCATGGGTGAGCTCTATGTAACATGGCCTGGTGTGCCATGGGTGAGCTCTATATAACATGACCTGGTGTGCCATGGGCGATCGAGCTCTATATAACATGACCTGGTGTGCCATGGGTGAGCTCTATATAACATGACCTGGTGTGCCATGGGTGAGCTCTATATAACATGACCTGGTGTGCCATGGGTGAGCTCTATATAACATGACCTGGTGTGCCATGGGTGAGCTCTATATAACATGCCCTGGTGTGCCATGGGTGAGCTCTCGAAATCTCGCACTGAAATCTTTCTGCATAAAATGCTGTTTTTCAAATGAAGCGGTTTTCACTATTTTCTCGATACTCAATTGTTCACAGTTTGAATTTTAAGGCATATGTTGGATCAGACAACGTACGGATTCTATTCTTTCACTTCGACCAATGTTGTGTTTTTCAATTAAAAGGGGAGATTAAAGACAATTAAAAGTACCAAATGCCGTGGGAGAAAAAGGTACGGTCAATCTACATGTAGGCCTACATTCTTTTATAACAAAAGTGTCATGAATTGTAATGATCAGAAATACCGCCAAGGCTTTCACATAGCGGTATCTTCTTTTAAATCGTCTGTATATTTTGGACAAGCCGTATATACGATGGAATAACAGGGGCCGGGGACATGGAGGATCCAACGCGGTCAGGGCATCTTCATGTTCAATATTCGCTTCTCGTTGTAACTGCAGAAAAATAATTAGTCGATGCAACCGTGTAGCATCCTTCATTAACTTTCTAAAGGGTAGCTGTGGCAGATCTGAAGGCATAGCCTCAAAAGATTTAATCAAGCAGTAATTGTAGACAGCCCTACAGAATGGCTCGCAAATTGCGCGGTTTTTTAAAAATAAATGTTTGGTTTCTTCTTAGTATCACTATGATATGTAATATTCTGTCAATTGAGTTGTTGCCTACTGTACTAGCTTTCACTTTGTACAGTCATGACCTCTGACACGCTTCCAGAACTCTGTTACATGCTTACCAGTGTTGTAGTCGAGACCTTCCTTGTCCGAGACCGAGACCGAGACCGAGACCGAGACCGAGACCGAGACCGAGACCGAGACCGAGACCGAGACCGAGAGCGAGAGCGAGAGCGAGGGCGAGAGCGAGAGCGAGAGCGAGAGCGAGAGCGAGAGCGAGAGCGAGACCGAGACCGAGATCGAGATCGAGATCGAGACCGAGACCGAGACCGAGAGCGAGAGCGAGAGCGAGAGCGAGAGCGAGAGCGAAACCGAGACCTAGTCCGAGACCGAGACCGAGACCGAGACCGAGACCGAGACCGAGACCGAGACCGAGACCGAGACCGAGACCGAGACCGAGACCGAGACCGAGACCGAGACCGAGACCTAGACCGAGACCGAGACCGAGTCCGAGACCGAGACCGAGACCGAGACCGAGACCGAGACCGAGACCGAGACCGAGACCGAGACCGAGACCGAGACCGAGACCGAGTCCGAGACCGAGACCGAGACCGAGACCGAGACCGAGACCGAGACCGAGACCGAGACCGAGACCGAGACCGAGACCGAGACCGAGACCGAGAGCGAGAGCGAGACCGAGACCGAGACCGAGACCGAGACCGAGACCGAGACCGAGACCAAGCATGCACGGCAATGTACATGAATATATATTGTTTGCTATGATGGTAAACACGGGAGACATTTAAAAAATACCGCAACATTATATTGAGAATCACATAATTATAAACAAATTCAATATTCAAGAATTTTTATCATTTCACATTTGAAAAAAAAATGAAGACTTTGTTCCAGTCAATACAATGTAAAAACGAACCGTAGTCATTACCAATGAAATATTATGCCTTAGGTTTGCAGTTATACCGCTCCGATGATTAGTGGAAATAAATGGAGAAAGTGTGGGGCTTTTTGCCCTAAGCATGCTAAGGGACCACTGAGTGTGCTTCGCGCAAATCGCGAAACACTTGACGGCGTTGGGTCCGGGGTCCACTAAGGGCCCCTGAAAATGTTCCACCTAAGATGCTCTCTGGTTCATTTTAGAGCATTTCCGGGGCATTATCGGTGTTTCTTTTAAGAGAAAAATAATGAGATGTTATGGCCTCATGGGGAATCTTGACCTGGTGATTGATAAGACATTCATGGTAAAAGTTTTCATGTCAAAATTCTGATCTGCAATGTGCTCATACTGCTCCATGGCTGAATTTGTTTTTATTGTTTACATATGAATCAATTTGTTGCCAGAATAGCAAGGCCATTTGGGTCTTCTTGGAAACCAACTATTTTCCTGATCACCAAAAGCAAAAATGTTTCATTTGAAATTCAGTTATGATTAGATATACACTACATCAAATGTAGGCTACTGAAAAAAAAACAGCTTTACAATTCTCAAAAGCAAAATGATTCTAACTGATTTCATGAAAATGGATATAGGCCTAATAAAAGTAATATGGAAATCTGTGCATGAGTGATCAATCAGCAAATTCAAAGTGTAACCCTTCCTCCATAGTGTAACCATTCATTCACGGCTTCTTTGTGGAGATTTTCCTTTTCGTACCCCCAAAAATAATGAAAATGAGCAGCAGCACCCACAAAAATCTAATGTCGGTTTCACGGTATTGGTGATTAGGCCCTTTATATCCATGTACACGTGGGTTTTTTTTACAAAAGGAAATAAAATCTGGGGGAAAACACACCTACATCATGTAAAGATCCGCATGTTCTTTGATTAGGAGAATTAAAGGTAATTTTGGTTTGAACAGTTGTGTGAGATACAGAAGTAATTTCGTAGAGCTATGGAGTACGGAGGGGAAATGACCGACATGATCATTGCAGCAGCAGTTTCCTGACCGTGCGCCACGGCCGACGTCACTGACAACAACACGGTCAAACCGCGGAGCATCGTAATTTTAGGCCGACACAGAAAAAGATTCACGCATGTAGGCCTTCATTGTACACCACATCATGCCCTGTATATTTTGGAGAGCAGGATAAGTTATTTCCGTGCCAGAATTTGTTTTTTTTAATTTAACGATCGTGCAGGCTTTTACTGTTTCAATTTTCTGAGGAACCCACTGAGGTACAACGGAGAGATATATAACAGGACCGACATAATATGACGCTTAACCACCGTCGTTGAGCCATGCTGGTACCCCGTAAATTGTGTGGGCACTATACAAGGACGTGTTTTGTAAACCAGCGTAGGTCAGGCTTAGGGCGCTACGGTTGGGGTTATGGTTACGGTTAGAGTTACAGTTCGGGTTGGGTTAGCGTTACTGATAGAGTTAGGATTAGGATTAGGGTTAGGTTCAGGATTAGGGTTGTTAGGGTTAGGATTAGGATAAGGGTGAGGGTTGTTTCGTGCTTGTGCCTGTAACTACCTGAGAAATGAATGAATGAATGAATGGGGGAGGCCTCAGCAAAACTGGTTCGCGCATGCGCGCCTATAGCTTAGCCACGGTGGTTAGTGTCATACGTCGTGTTAACCTCGTGATAAGCTCGATCTCGGGTTGCGAATGAGCCTCGGTTAAGTAATTTTTCCGTGAATGTTTGGACCCTGTTTTTGAAATCTTCCCGATTGTTCGTACTCCTTGCATACCGGAGACATTATCCGTTTATAAATGGGTTGAATACAATCATGTGGGGTGGGAAGAATTTCTATGTAGATATTGATAGGATTCCATGTGTTTTCTGTAGACTTTGGTGTCCAGTATACCCGTCGATCGGAAACGATCAACTTAAGTTTGAAGATGGTTAGGTCCAAGTAGTTTACGGAGGTTGTGGAGGCTTCGTAATTTTAGAGTGGGGTGCATGCGGTTCATTTGGTTGATGAGGTTTTGGAAGTCCTCAAGAACGCCGTCGTAGATGACAAGGATGACATCTCTATATCGCCACCAGGTCAGGATGTGTTCTGCTTCTCTCAAGATTTTCTGTTCAAAATCGTGGAGGGTGATTATGATAATTGATATCACAGATCTCAGGGCTTGCTGTTGAGCCCATTGCACAACCGATTTGCTGGAGGAAGAATTTGTTCCCGAATCGGAAACAGTTTCTTCCGAGGATGAGTTCCAGGAGTTCTCGGATGTAATTGAGAGGTGGTTTTGTGATACCATAGGAGTAATTGGTTCGGTCGAGGGCTTTGCATACGCATTGGATGGCTTCTTCTTGATGGATATTAGTATACATAGATACCACATCGATGCTCGTAATCAGAATATTTTGGGGACAAGTTTTCTCTTCTAGTTGCCGCAAAATATCCGTCGTGTCACGGACATAGGTTGGTTGTGCGGTAACTATGGGCAAGAGAAAGTGATCAATATATTCTGATATTTTGGCCGTTGGACTTGAGCAACCACTTATGATTGGTCTCCCGACAAAGGGTTGCCCGTTTGGGGTCTGTTTGTGTATTTTCGGTAGAAATACATTGTCGGGCAGGTACAGTGGTATTTCAAGGGGTCCAGATAGGTCAGTGTGTGAGCATCAATATAATTCTGGTTGTACATTTTAGTCAGGGTGTAATGGACCATGCTAATGGTCGCAGGGGTAATATCCTGACTTAAAGTAGTTCCATGTAATGTTGGGATTCAAGGTGCTTGTATCCAACTTGCAAGTAATCGGATAGATTTGTTATGCAAATTCTTCTCCCTTTGTCATAGGGTTTGATGACGATTTCGGGGTTGTTTTTGAGGTTGCGGAGAGCAAACGTTTCTAACCTGGTTATATTCAGTTTCCGATTTCTCAAAAATACTACCAAGGCTTTCACATAGCGATATATTCTTTTAAATCGTCTGCATATTTTGGACAATAATTTGATAAAAAGACCAGTTAGGAAAGATGAGTTTTGCTATAGGCTCATTATAATTGAGCATAATCACCATAAGTCTTCTGTTGTACACAGTATATAGCAATAATGGATGCCTTACAGAAATGACAAGGGGACATAGAAAGTAAAAGGCAACCTTGTTGCAGACACTCTGCTATTGTGGTTTCCCTATCATCACTTCATGGCTTCTGGAATTGCCGCAGGAATGGCACAATGCTTTGATTATGCAGTTCAGTGGGTTTTTGACATGTTGTATTGCATATAGTCTGGTGTTCAAACCTCCAATAGCTTATAACACACTATTGTAAATCTGTATAGGGTATATTGCCATTTGCTAAACACTTGAAAAATATAAATGACTCTAAGAAAATATATCTTTTGACACAGACAGGTTAATGTTATCACAATTATAAGGATTTATTTGAAATGAATAATTAAGGCACAATGGTCTCAAAATTGGTGCAAAAGGAATGAAACAATTTATATCAATGAAAAGTGGTTTTGAGATGTGTGGAAATTGAAACACCGCAACCATATAAGTTTGTAATCCTTTTTCCATTCCCAAAATAGTCAGAGATTTTATGGTTGATATAGGCAGGTCCTGCCTTGTACCTCCACCCCAGCAATGATACATGTAGTTGATTACTTGAGAAGCCCACAATTAAGAGCAGGATAAGTCTCACGGTAGATCCCTTTTGAATAGAGGTATGGGGTTCAATTCCAGGCCCACTCAAGTATTCATTGCTCCATAAAATAATTTTGAAAAATGTCAGCCACTTGGACTGAACTGGGACTTGAACCTCAGACTTTTAGCTCAACCCTCAGAGCCGGGGTGGATTCCGCTCCCCCCTGTATTTTTTTTATATAGTGTCTCAGTGATTTATTTCTGCGTGTTGAGGATTGATGACTTTTTTGGCAATCTTCTTGGGCACATTTTGACACGAATGTTATTGAAATTGGAGGTGCTGTTCTCTGACAATGAACATTTTTCAGGGCCATAGTATAGTTTGACGGATTATTTTCCATTGACTTACACTACATAAAAGCATAGCATCCATGGTGCATAGGGTATTTCTTTTCAGAAATTCTTTGACATGACTAGCTCGTTATTAATATTGCTGTATGCAATTATTGGTTCTTCGTGTATCATTGTAAAATGTATGCAAATTGTGGAAATTCAATAAAAAACATAGGAAATTCAATAAAAAATCTTCAAAAAGAAAAAAAAATGGAATTGTGAAAAATTGATGAGCTATAATTAGACAAAACATTTTTTTTCTTCAAATGAAATCTAACACAAAGTTCATTATGTAATTTTCTATTACCCTGCCAAATACCATTGGAATCCATCATTGAACGACCAAGATCTGAGGGGGGCGGAATCTGCCCCCCCCCCTCTCTGATTTTCTCTGATTTGTTTGATCTATATTCATTTCTCTTTTAACATTTCATTTTTTTTTATGTAGGATCTTAAATTATTACATGTTGAATAAATCAAGAATTTTGTGGGGTTTTTTTAGAGTCGGACCAATCTGAATCAAGTTTGTATCTCAAGAGGCACTGTACAATTTATCATTACTGAACTCCCAATAGATGACCCATTTCAGTTACGATTGACTGTAGAGCACATTGTGCATTCCAAAATTCTTCAGACTAATCCTAAAATTGATGATAACCTTTCAAATCAACCACAGATAAACCAATATTACACACCTGAAAAATGCCATGGATATGTGATCAGAATATCATAAACCATTGCAATAGTAAAATGTTACAAACTACTCACTGACGAGAATGACCTGACTTAGAATGTTTGCAGGGACTGAGTTGATTCCCTTGAGGCATGACTATCAATTAATTATAACAAGTTGGCCAAACTTTAATCATGATTGTTATACAAATTGGATTTAGACAAATCAATGTAGAATCTATTGTGTAGCAGAACTTAATCAAATCTTGCATATGTATGTTTGACCAAGAATTTCCTTGCTTGGTTCCAGACATCTGGAACACGATTTGTTCATTTCCAGACATTCTAGTCACTGAGGAGTTCAGAACATGTTTGCATCATTTACAAATCCATGCACAAATTGATTTTAAATTAGGAGGAAAAAATAAAAATGGTGAAATTCACACGAATTTGAACTTGCTAATAACTTCAAGGTAGATGAGTGTTCTTTATACAAGCATCAATTTTGCTGACAAATAGTCTTCATTGGGATCCTCAGAAATGTCATAATTATGGGGTCACTCCTAAATGAATGTTACATAACACAAGCACAAGCCAAATCTTAGTTGCTTGTAGAAGTTGTCATTCCCAACAATGTTATGCTAGTGACCTTCATCTGAACCTCTATAATATCAGCGTGATACATAAAATCAGCATTTATACTATACACAAACCTATTACTTTTTTTTCTTCAATATTTTACATTCATATAATCTTATACAAAGAATCATAATAGCCTTCCTCTGTCAAAACTGTCTTTCAAAAAGTTTCCTTCCATGGACATGATTTGAGTTTGTGAGAATGAAATTCAAGTAGGGTTTGCTCTATCCCCTGTATAGTTAGCACTTTATGCTCAATGCTTTGCCCGATTGTCTACCCGGTAAATACACACAGGTACCCATGTGGAAATTGAAACATTGACTACATTAAGTTCAGTTGTCTGAACCATTTCACCACAGAGCTGGTCAAGGCACTATGGTGGATTTAAATTTGTTTAGCAGCGAGAGCTATGATCATGTACCTTGAAAGTCAAACCCAACAAAATAGATACCAATCATTGTTTGTACAATACAGCAAAGAAAATAATGCATGTATTTACATTATAAACTACATTAGTAATCAGTATAAGTCTACATGTATATCCAATTATTCTCTTTACATTTTTTATTTTTTTTTTACTTTTAACTGTCAATTTAAGTAAATTCAAGCCAAAAATAACGTTAAAATGAATCAACAATTTTTTATACAAAGGTCAATTTTTTTAGAATGATTTGATTATATTTTTAACAACTCGAGGGCTACAGCAATTACAGATTAACCGTGAAAATAATGAAAGGCCATTTCAAATTAAATCTTGCCACAAATACTTCCTACTGTAAGTCCCTTAGGAATATCAATAAGCAATACAAACATGTCACAAACTGCTCACTGACGAGACTGACCTGACCTATACACATCTTAGAATGTTTAGAGGCACTGTTGTTTTATTCCTAGCAGGGACTGAGTTGATTTCCTTGAAGCACGACTGCGTAAATTATTATAGGTTGGCCAAATTTTGATCAAGGTTATTATGAAAGTTAGATTTAAACAAATCCATGTAGATCGTACGTGTAGCAGGACCTTTCTCAAGGGTTATTCTATGTATGTTCAGACCCACTAACTTTGTTAAATTCAGGTCATTCTTGTTACCGCTAAGCAAATTGCAACATTTTTGCATGCATAATTTAGAAATCCGAAAATTTCAAGTTGAATTCAAAATCAAGAGGAAAGAATAAATCAAACTGGTAAAATTCACACAACTATTTCCAAGTTGATCAAGATAAGGATTAAAAAAAACAAAAAAACAAAAAACCATGCTTTGTGATATAAATCATTTCAAAGGCTGATTGCCACGTTTGGCTACCTAGACGCAACCAGTTTTATTAGGAATCTTGACTAATATCACATATAGGGTCACTCCAAAGTGAATGTTATGCCACCCAATCATTGCTTACAGTCAACCCTCAGTAACAAGTTAACAACCTTTGTCCAGTGCAGTTGTTTGTGCCTACATACACGTTTTATCTGACCCTTTAATGTTTCACTGTGGTCAGTAAACAGTATACTGTACTACTACCAATCAATCCCCCCCCCCCTGGCTGTGAGATGGTCAAAATAACCCGGCTCTTTGAGGGTTAATGTATCAGTGCTCTTACCACCTGAGTGCCATCTTCTCAAAGAGACTACCATCTTCGCCTGGCTGGGGGCGCCAGTCAGAAGCATTTAACCAAATATTGTGACTGGCGCCAGAGGTCTCAGGGTCAAGTCCCGCTCCAGTCAAATTTTCTTTTCCATTTTTCAGAAGTTTCCAGTCATTTTTTTTAATTCTCTGATTTGTTTGATCTACATGTATTAATTTCTCTGTTAAAAATTCCTTCTTTTTTTTCGAAATGTAGGATTTTACATTATTACGTGTTGAATAAATCAAGAATTTGGTGGGGTTCTTTTAGAGTCGGACCAATCTGAATCAAGTTTGGATCTCAAGAGGCACTGTACAATTTATCATTACTGAACTCCCAATAGATGACCCATTTTAGTTACGATTGACTGTAGAGCACATTGTGCATTCCCAAATTCTTCAGACTAATCCTAAAATTGATGATAACCTTTCAAATCAATCACAGACCAATATCACACCTGAAAAATGCCATGGATATGTGATAAGAATATCATAAACCATTGCAATAGTAAAATGTTACAAACTACTCACTGACGAGAATGACCTGACTTAGAATGTTTGCAGGGACTGAGTTGATTCCCTTGAGGCATGACTGTATCGATTATAATTAGTTGGCCACATTTTGAATAAATCAATGTAGAATCTATTGTGTAGCAGAACTTAATCAAATCTTGCATATGTATGTTTGACCAAGAATTTCCTTGCTTGGTTTCAGACATCTGGAACACGATTTGTTCATTTCCAGACATTCTAGTCACTGAGGAGTTCAGAACATGTTTGCATCATTTACAAATCCATGCACAAATTGATTTTAAAATTAAGAGGAAAAAATAAAAATGGTGAAATTCACACGAATTTGAAGATGCTAATTAAAACCAATTTTTAGTGCTTCCATTCAGCTCATCAAGGTCCTCTCTGAGCAATGTGAAATCACCCTTCAGGCTGTCCACCAGGACATTGCTAATCTGGACTCAAAACTACGCGCCAGCTGTTCTGAAAGCCAGTACAAGGATCTCAGTGATATGATTGAGAAAGGTCTCTCTAACCTCAATTCTGTTCTCACCGACAGGAGAAACAAGAAGATTGGTGGCCTTGTTGCCAAACAACGCAGACACAACCGCTTCAGACGCAGTCCCCAGTCTACACCTTTACCCCCCACTAACACTGTTGTCAACCTTTCCTCTTCTTCTCTAACTGACGCAGAGCATACGTTACTTTCCAAGGGCTTGAACTTTTGTCCTACTCCCCCCAAAGTTGACCAAGTAATGCTCAGTCAAGATCTCACTGAGTATTACCGCAGACTTCGTCTGACTGAGTTCTTCTTTGATTCTGGCTCCAGTAAAGAAGAACCTTTCCGTGTAAAAAGCACCTGGGTCCCCCCCAAGAACCGTGTTCCAGCCCTTGAAACGTATGTGCAAGCAGTCAGTTCTCAAGTTTCCAACTCCTCTCATCTTACCCGTAAGCCCCACGACAATCTCCCTAGGGAAGAACGTCTTGCTCTCAACACTCTACGTTCCCGCGGTGACATCATTATCAAGCCAGCAGATAAAGGGTCAGCCGTAGTTATCATGGATCGCCAAAAATATATTGATGAAGCCAATCGCCAACTCAACAATCCCCAGCACTATAAATGTCCGGACTCTAACCCCACTGGCAAATTTTCAGAGCAAATTCAGGAAGTTTTGGATGACATGCGATCACGTGATCATTTGAGTAAAAAAGCTCACAGATTTCTATCACCTATCAATTGTAGAACTGCCAGATTCTACCTTCTCCCGAAAATTCACAAGGCCAACAACCCAGGTAGACCCATCATCTCTGGCAATGGTTCACCTACGGAACACATATCTCTTTTCATTGACTCTTTTCTCAAACCCCTGGTTCCCCAAATCCCCTCATACGTCCATGACACTCCCGACTTTCTGCGAAAGTTGGAAAGTGTCAAGGATCAAATCCCTGCCACTGCCATAATTGGTACTATTGACGTCTCCTCTCTATACACTAACATCCCCCAGGAAGAAGGCATTCAAGCTTGCTCCTCGGCCCTGGCCAAGGGAAAACAGTCTTCTCCACCCATCTCCGACATAACCACCCTCATGAGGTTAGTGCTGGCCAAGAATAATTTCTCCTTTCTTGGCAAGCACTATCTTCAAGTGCATGGCACTGCCATGGGCACGCGCATGGCTCCTTCCTTTGCATGCCTCTTCATGGGTGACCTTGAGGAACGCATGCTCAGTGAGGCTCCATGCCGTCCCTGGATTTGGTGGAGATACATAGATGACGTGTTCTTCATTTGGACTAGGGACGGTAGCAGCTTGAATGCGTTCTTTGACCACATCAATTCCTTCCATAGGACCATCAAATTCACTTGGGAGCAGTCTCTTCAACAGACCCACTTTCTGGACGTCACCGTCCGGAAAGACCTCAATACACTAACTACTGACTTGTATTCTAAGCCCACCGACACTCATCAATATCTCCATTCCTCCAGTTGTCACCCCAGACACTGTAAGACTGGTATAGCTTACAGCCAGGCCCTCAGATTGAGGCGTATATGTTCCAATGAGTCTGACTTTCGCCGCCATACACGTGTATTGGCCAGTAACTTGGTTGCTAGAGGCTATAGTTCTCGCCAAGTGAAGAACTCCATTGCTAAAGTCTATTCCATTCCCAGAAGTTCGGCACTAAAACAAAAGCCTCCAGGTCCCAAGGACAAGCCCAAAGTTCCCTTAGTTACTTCCTACCACCCTTCTCTTCCTCCTCTCAGGAAGATAACTAAGGAAAACCACCATATTCTCCACACTTCAGATCGTCTGGCTGAAGCCATTCCTAATTCGCCTGTTTTGGCTTTCAGGCGCCCCCGTAACCTGCGTGACTTAATTGTCCGAGCAGAGGTTCCCCCTTTGGACTCTTCACCTCCAACCAAATTTGGTACATTTAAGTGTACCTCGAAATGCATTGTTTGCAAGACACATGTCAAGGAAATAGACTCTTTCAATGGACATTCTTCTGGAACTACCCACACGACCTATGGCTCTATCACGTGCACTACCTCAAACATCATATACCTCATCTCTTGTAGAGTTTGTAATATTCAGTATGTTGGCGAGACAAAAAACACCCTCAAAAAACGAATCTATGGCCATAGGTCTACCATCAAAACCGGTAAAATGGACACCCCTGTTGGGTATCACTTCAATCTCCCTGATCATTCGATATCAGATATGAGTGTACTGGGCATAGAATCACTTGGTCACCGTAGTAATGCTGTCCGTCTTAGCCGTGAGAAAATGTGGATGAAGCGTCTTCGGACTATTCAACCACATGGTCTCAACATCCAGGAGGGTAATGACTAACACCATGCAGCTTTCTGATAATCCTTCTTTTGTGTTCAGTCTTTCACACTTCTCTCTTTGATCTTTTCCCCCTATTGTCACTAATCCCTACCCCACTCCTTGCCCTTCTCTGTGATCTTTCCCCCTCCTCTCACTAATCCCTACCCTACCCCTTGCCCTTCCCTTTGATCTCTCCCTACCAGCTTCACTCATTGTCCTCTGTTTCTCATTCGTGTCCTATTCACTCTCTCCCCCTGCCTTCGTGTACATGTATCTGTTTTGTCCTTGTCACTCTGCCTTTGAGAAAGGTCCTGCTAGGATCGAAACGTCAGGCCCACTAAATTTTAGATTTACTTTTTGGTAATTTTAGTCAGTAAGCAGTTTGCAACATTTTTGTATATCACCTAAAACCAATTAAAATAGTGAAATTTACACAAATTTGAAAATGATATAAATTACTTTACATATTATATACATGTAAATGTATTTTGGTACTAATAACTTCAAGGTCAGATGAGTGTTCTTTACACAAGCATCAAGTTTGCTGACAAATAGTCTTCATTGGGATCCTCACAAATGTCATAATTATGGGGTCACTCCTAAATGAATGTTACATAACACAAGCACAAGCCAAATCTAAGTCGCTTGTAGAAGTTGTCATTCTCAACAATGTTATGCTAGTGACCTTCATCTGAACCTCTACAATATCAGCGTGATACATAAAATCAGCATTTATACTATACACAAACCTATCACTTTTTCTTTTTCAATATTTTACATTCATATAATCTTATACAAAGAATCATAATAGCCTTCCTCTGTCAAAACTGTCTTTCAAAAAGCTTCCTTCCATGGACATGATTTGAGTTTGTGAGAATGAAATTCAAGTAGGGTTTGCTCTATCCCCTGTATAGTTAGCACTTTATGCTCAATGCTTTGCCCGATTGTCTACCTGGTAAATACACACAGGTACCCATGTGGAAATTGAAACCTTGACTACAAGTTCAGTTGTCTGAACCATTTCACCACAGAGCTGGTCAAGGCAATATGGTGGATTTGAATTTGTTCAGCAGCGAGAGAGATATGATCATACCATGAAATTCAAACCCAACAAAATAGATACCAATCATTATTTGAACAATTCGGCAAAGAAAATAATATTTACATTATAAACTATAATAGTAATCAGTATAAGTCTACATCCAATCATTCTCTTTACATTTCTTTTGTTTTTTTGTTTTTTACTTTTGACTGCCAATTAAAGTAAATTCAAGCCAAAAATAACGCTAAAATGAATCAACAATTTTATACACAGAAGCCAAAATTTTAGAATGATTGGATTATATTTTTAACAACCCGAGGGCTACAGTAATTACAGATTACAGGACCTTTCTCAAAGGTTTTTCTATGGATGTTTTAGACCCACTAACTTTGTTACTAAGCAAATTACAACATTTTTGCACGAATCATTTAGAAATCCGAAAAACTGAAGTCGAATTTAAATTCAAGAAGAAAGAATGAATTCAACTGGTCAAATTCACACAACTATTTCCGAGTTGATAAAGATATGGATTTAAAGAATTAAAACATGCTTTGTGATATCAATCATTTCAAAGGCCGATTGCCACGTATGGCTTCCTAGACTAATATCACGTATAGGGTCACTCCAAAATGAATGTTATGCTACCCAATCATTCCTTACAGCCAAATCGCAGTTGCTCATGATCATACAAGTTGAACATGTATAATAATCTTTCTCTGCCAGATTTCCAGACATTTCTTTTCATCGACATGATATTAGTGGGTAAGAATGTAATTTAATGATAGTCAGGTCTACTCATTGTGTAGTTAACACTGTATAGGCCATTCTCTGCCTAATTCACTGCTTAATAATACAGACATGTCAGGTAGGATCCTAAACCAAGGCAGTAACTTAATACTTTAGTTTTCTTGATATAAGATATAAGATATAACTTTTGAAAATGACACATGCATGGCCATACGCGAAATGTAAAACACTGCTACACTGAAATAATGTTGGGCAAAACAAACAATGCCCAACAGTTTGCCCAACGTTTTCGCGTATGCCCATGCATGTGTCATTTTCAAAAGCTATATCTTTCAGTGGCAGAAATATTTATTTCAAAGTTAGATTTGGAATGTTGTTTTTCAAACAGGGGCTATGTGACACATACTACCACTAAATGTGTGTATTTCATTTAAATCTCTCTGTGTCATTGCTTTTTGACGCCTTGATTTCTCGAACGCATAGGTAGCAAAGGTGAGGTCGAAACTGGAAGAACTGGCGATCCTAATGCGAGTATATGACCAAACGATGCGGCTGTCATGATTGTGCCTCATTTGGTTGTCTGTTGAGGTAGAATCTCATGTAAGAGATAAAATAAACCATGGGAAGATTGACAAGCCACTCTCTGACTATGTTTACTGTATGGATTCAGTATATTTTGTAAAGGTGTGTCTGTGTTTGCTCGGCTAATGGGTCTAACGGGAGTTAAGTAGTTGGTTGACGGATGCGTTTGAGATCCTGTCGGTTAAGAGTTACTGGTGGAAATGGTGATGCCATTCGGTTTGTGTTGCGGGCGACGCAAGCGGATTTGTCTGGATTGATTTCGCAGGAATTGCGAAGAGAGAGGAGATTGAAGGGAACCGGCAGATTAAAATTAAGAGCCCAGATTCTGAGGTGCAGGGGCTAATTTCATTGAGCCGCTTCAACATATGTATATACTACCACCACATGTGTGTATTTTTTTCATTTAAATCTCTCTGTGCCATTGCTTTTGGACGCCTTCTTATTATATTACTTTTTTTCTGGAAGACAATAAAACCCACGAAGATATCGTAAAAAGATCTCAAAGAAAAAGTAGATAAAGGCATGCGACCTAGTAAGGCCATAGACAGGGTAATGCCTAAACACCATGCAGAATTTATCGGCTTGTTCAACCTTGATGAAGCGGAAGACAACCGGAGAGACAGTGATGATTAAAGAATCCCAAGGCTTTAAAAGAAAACACCACCCCGATTATACTTCGATAAAATATTCAAAATACAATTAAATGTATTTTGGAACATCATCGCCGTTGATCACTCATTTTGTTAACTGTAAATCAATAGTTTTTTTCAAACGATTTTTTGGTATAACGGCGGTAAAGGAAGATAGTGGTTTCGACAAAATGATAATATAAATAATCGAAAAAACGAAGCATTGATGTGTCAGTGATTTTATTCTAATGTTTTTTATTTGAAATAAAGAGTGAGTACCAGTGAGTAAATCAATTGAGCAGATATGAAAAGAAATGATTAAAAATTAGTAAAAATTAGCAAAAATTAGTAAATGAGTAACAATGAGTAAAAATGAGTAAAAGTGAGCAAAAATACAGTAAAAAAATGTACAAAAGAGGAAAATGAGCAACATATATAGTACAAAATGTGTATAAATGCATAACAAAAAGTGTGAACACCCAAGCTCGCGGTGGTCAAAGGCGGCGCCCTATCATTAAGACCCTCTGGTCACTGAGGGTAAACATAATGCAACGTAGTACAAGGAATATCTTATCAGTTACCTCCACTCGCGGCGGTCTAAGCCCCACCTCCTTTTGTCCGAACATTATCTCCGCGCCCCCTTCGTAGACCCACGGCGGTACTATTCCATGACGTCACGGACCATGAATTAATCTCCACCTCCTCGTTTATTCACTCCATATCATATCCATATTTAGTCTTATCCTGATCCTCCCTTCATCTTCATATATATCTCGTCGCTCCCAAGGTCAAACTGTGCCAAGCTTTTTAACCCCCACTCTTCTCCCTCACACTCCGTACACACAAACACGGTCAAACCCTCCCGCCACGCCCCTACCTTATACCCATTCACACATCTATTAATATCATCTATTAATTGTCATATCCATAACTATCTCCCCGAAACCTTTGTCTCCGCCCCTAACGCCCTTGCTCATCCCCTATTTTTCAAGCCTTTGACTCCGCCCCTTACGCCCCCTCCTCCCCCTTTTTTTGCTTTGACTCCGCCCCTTAAATCTTTCCTCAAATTGTGCTGAAGTGACCCCCACCACTACCTCAGAACCAATTTGAATATAGGTGGGCTTTTAGATGAGTTATTGCTATTCATTTAGTTAATGTATAGTAGCTAATTTCGATTAATTGTTTGGATACCCACAATTTGAAATGAGACTGCCAGGTATACAATTCAGAGCACATGACTTGAACTTGAAGAAATGTGTTTTGGGGGGCCTGTCATTTCAATCCTGGCAGGACATTTCCTAGGAAAATCCTAGCACGAACTCTTATGGTCTTCTTGAAGTAATACAAAAGTGTTAGCTGACCTGATGCTTTATCCTATAGCATGACCTCTCTCAGACTCAGAGGCATATGACAAGGACATGGACAGATAAGTATGGAGAAAGGTCATATGACAAGAACAGGGACAGATAGGACGAGAGAAAGGCCATATTACAAGAACAGGGACAGATAGGACGGGAGAAAGGTCATAGAACAAGGACAGGGACAGATAGGACGGGAGAAAGGTCATAGAACAAGGACAGGGACATATAGGACGGGAGAAAGGTCATAGAACAAGGACAGGGACAGATAGGACGGGAGAAAGGTCATAGAACAAGGACGGGGACAGATAGGACGGGAGAAAGGTCATAGAACAAGGACAGGGACAGATAGGAAGGGAGAAAGGTCATAGAACAAGGACAGGGACAGATAGGACGGGAGAAAGGTCATAGAACAAGAACAGGGACAGATAGGACGGGAGAAAGGTCATAGAACAAGGACAGGGACAGATAGGACAGGAGAAAGGTCATAGAACAAGGACAGGGACAGATAGGACGGGAGAAAGGTCATAGAACAAGGACAGGGACAGATAGGACGGGATAAAGGTCATAGAACAAGAACAGGGACAGATAGGACGGAAGAAAGGTCATAGAACAAGGACAGGGACAGATAGGACGGAAGAAAGGTCATAGAACAAGGACAGGGACATATAGGACGGGAGAAAGGTCATAGAACAAGGACAGGGACAGATAGGACGAGAGAAAGGTCATAGAACAAGGACAGGGACAGATAGGACGGGAGAAAGGTCATAGAACAAGAACAGGGACAGATAGGACGGGAGAAAGGTTATAGAACAAGGACAGGGACAGATAGGACGGGAGAAAGGTCATAGAACAAGGACAGGGACAGATAGGACGGGAGAAAGGTCATAGAACAAGAACAGGGACAGATAGGACGGGAGAAAGGTCATAGAACAAGGACAGGGACAGATAGGACGGGAGAAAGGTCATAGAACAAGAACAGGGACAGATAGGACGGGAGAAAGGTCATAGAACAAGGACAGGGACAGATAGGACGGGAGAAAGGTCATAGAACAAGGACAGGGACAGATAGGACGGGAGAAAGGTCATAGAACAAGGACAGGGACAGATAAGTATGAAGAAAGGTCATATGATAAGGACACTGACAGATAGGACGGGAGAAAGGTCATATGACAATTGGTCAGGGACAGATAAGAATGGAGAAAGTCATATGACAAGGACAAGGACAAGAATGGAGAAAAGATTGATTTTTTTGACAGACAAGGGTCGGGGAGATCAAAGGGAATGTCGAGCAGAACAAGGGGTCGGATCAGAAAAGGAGTTGATCAAAGGCAAAGAACGTAAAGATGCAAGTTAGACTTTTCAGCTGAACAGGAGGGTGTTACATTGAGAACATGACTTGCAATGTTGACAATGTCCAACCAAATAATAGTTCATTGAATTCTTGTCAAAAATGGCCATGTCTACATTTCTAGACTAAATCAAAAGCAAATTCAACACTGGACAATTCCATCACAATCAGTATTTAAAGCTGAAATTATTTGGATTTCGTAAACTAACTAAACACTGCACCATGGCTATCACTTGTGATAAAAACGCCAATTGAAATGACATGTAAGTTTCCAAATCATCAAACTAACCTTAATCCTCATAAAAACTTAATTTTCCAAGATGATGGTCTCCGAAAATTTTCAATTTTTTAACCCATTTTTGTTCACATGAAGAAAGGTCCTTATGAGGTAATTTGATGCACTGAGAGTACTTTTATCAGGGAGTCTCTGCAAGGTGGAAAGGGGAAAAGATGAGCAAACATGATGTATGTATATAAATATAAACATGCGTGTCAGTTATCCCCTATGTTGCAGGGCATGTATATATACAAACCTAGTAGTAGGCACAATGGGAGACATCTTAGACATCGATGAGTGTGCAGGACGTGTAAGGTAACCCATTTACTAATGTACGTATCGACCACTTGTTTATTCTTATTAATCCAGTGTTCTTTAAGTAAGTTTTGTACAATTTCGTTTCCAACTTCTGCCAGGTCTGGAGGTTCCTCTTAATTCTATTATCTACAATATTTCTGGGGCCTCACTTGTCTGCTGCACACCACGTTTTCCAATAGCGACTACTTACAGCCCTGCTCATACGGAAGATGTGTGAAACTCAAGGACAATTTCTGACTAATATCATTACAATAATTGCCTCCGTGTAACAGGAAAAAACGAGCATGGAATAAAGAAACTTATAGTCGTATAATTCATGACTAGTAATAAACCCGTGGCCTTTATGTTTGTATATAGATGAGTTACCATATTGTATATGCTGTTTTATTTAGTCTCTACAGCATCAGTGATGTTTCCAGAATATGTACAAACTGTACAGTTTTCTAAATTGCAAACCTTTAAATTCATCCCCATTCATTGAAATTCTCATTAGCATAGCAACTAAAAGCAAAAATAAAAAGCAAATATACCCCATAACGAGTGTGAGACAGTTTGATAGTTAGCAACATTGCAAAACAGTTCTGTAAAATGGATTTAAGTGATCAGAATAATTTAGTGCTCATCAATCAATGTAATTCAATAAACACATTTTTCCAAATTCAAATTAGTGTGCGCCGAATGTACTTGGCTGACTAATTTCAATTTGTGGGTATCCATAAAATAACATCAAGTCCATCAGTATAGACAAGACCTTTATCACCAACCAGAATAAAAACAACGTCAACAAAATATATTCAAATTTGGTTCGTTCTGAGGTTCCTTATAAACACACTTGGCAACAAGCATCCAACCATTAAGGGTTTTTGCATCACCATGGAAACGTCAATGACACTGCATATATATAGTGACCAAACAAAAGCAGGGACATGACGCAACACGGTAACTCTTCTATAACCATGGAGACCATAATCATCCAGCTATATACCCAGACATTCCCCATCCCAACCTTAGGGTTATTCGGGCTTATGAGAATTAGGCTCAAAAACCTCATTTTTCATAGATGACGGCTTCAGAAAATTGTCAATTTATTCACACATGTGGATTATTTAGAGTAAGGCAAGTTCTTGTAATGAGAGTAGGGACTACTTGCGTCAGGAAGCTTTGGGGAATATGTTAAAGGTGAACAAAGATGATGTACAGTGTATGTACATGCATGTCAACCATTATGGAGCAGGACATAATTATGCAAACCTATAATAGTAGACACAGTGAGAGACTTCTTACACGGTGATGGGTCTGCAGGACAAGAATAAATGATAAGGTGTGACAAAGTAAATGTTCAAAAACTGTTGATAAGTTCCTTGTCCGTTTTTTCTTTTATTTTTTGACTTAAATTGGAAAAAGCTGCATGCATCCTCTTTGTGTGATCCCCGAGCTGCTGTAGCCAGGTTTACAACCATTGGTTGTTTGCATCTGAATGAAAGCGGGTTTGTGATCCCTGGAGATATACGCCAGTTAATTGATAATGGTTGATTTGCTTCTGAATGGCGCCCCCACCCCGGCAAAGACTAGTTGACTATTAGGGAAGACCACCAAATATAGCTTAGATGGGAAGATCGATGGTATATGAATCCAGAGGTCTCTTGTTCAAGTCCCGGTCCAGTCAAAGTTTTCTTTTCCAATTTGTGAAATTAGAAATCGTTTAAAATCATTTAAGGGTCTGACGCTACAATCCTAGCAGGGCTAGGACATCGTCAGCAGATATACAAGACGTTTTTCACATGTGTGATTTTGGGTCTGTGATTGATCAAAAAAAAAGGTTTAAAATTCAAAAATGTTTAGAATGGCCATATAGAGTCCCATACTATCGAGATCCCTGGATAGGTATCTCAAGACTACTGGGTGATCTTTCTTTTGAGCAGATTAAAAGAGAAACACAGTCGAAGACTGGTTTCACCAGGCTTCTAGGAGTCCTGACTCATATGAAGCCTAAAGCTTCAAAAAGAGAACCTAAACTGTACTGTACTGTACTGTAAAAATTGAAAAAATTAAAAAGACGATGATTTATGTACATCATGTCAATTAACCATTATGGAGCAGGACATGTATATACAAACCTAGTAGTAGGCACAATGAGAGACATCTTAGACATCGATGAGTGTACAGGACGTGTAAGGTAACCCATTTACTAATGTACGTATCGACCACTTGTTTATTCTTATTAATCCAGTGTTCTTTAAGTAAGTTTTGTACAATTTCGTTTCCAACTTCTGCCAGGTCTGGAGGTTCCTCTTAATTCTATTATCTACAATATTTCTGGGGCCTCACTTGTCTGCTGCACACCACGTTCTCCAATAGCGACTAATTACAGCCCTGCTCAGATGGAAGATGTGTGAAACTCAAGGACAATTTCTGACTAATATCATTATAATAATTGTCTCCGTGTAACAGGAAAGAACGTGCATGGAATAAAGAAAATTATATGGTCGTATAATGCATGACTAGTAATAAACGTGTGGTCTCAATTCTTGTAGATGAGTTACCATATTGCATATGCTGCTTTATTCTTCAGCCTCAGCAGGGAGAAACTGTGGATTAAGCGTCTCCACACTATACAACGTCATGGCCTTAACATTTATGAAGGGAATTACTAATCCTCAAACCATTAACACCTTTTTTCTTCATCTTCCCTGTGGCTTTTCCCTTTGATCTCCCACCTCACTCCTGTCCCTTTGATCCTCCCTACCCTTTTGTTTGTTTTCCTGGCTGTCTGTGTATGTCCTTGTCACTTTGCCTTTGAGAAAGATCCTGCTAGAATCGAAACGTCAGGGCCTCTAACTTTTGAGATTTATGTACATGTATCGCAGGTCATTTTAGTCAGTGAGCAGTTTGTAACAGCTTTTTTATTAATTAACTTCATGTTTTATATTTTGACAGTTGTAAAACTACTAGCTGCATGGTGAATGTCTTTTAGAATATTTCACTCTTACACATAGCATTTGATTTCAAAACACGAAGGATTTAATAATAGTATTGCAGTTATTTCAAAATACATTTCATGCACACCCTGAAAATCATTCAGGTAATTCGCTGATGTGTCTTATCCCACGTTTCAAAGGGATCTGTAGTTTGAGTCGGGTTATTTGTTCCAATACAGAGCTGAAGAATAACGAAAAGAGCAGGAGCTATATGACTGAAGATGTCAAAAAAAGGAATTAATAACTTGAACACACATTTGAATTTTCTTGTACTTCGTAACCCATCTGAAGATGACTGTATTATGTTCCAGGAAAAGGAGAAAAAAAATTGTGCTGTGCTTAATCACTCGGACACTGGAAATATATTTGGGAAATTATTGAAATTAATATCTACATATATATTTTTTTATTTCATGGGTTATTTATGTAACAAACATGGATTTGGAAATTCAGTCAAAAATATGTCAGAATTGTTCAATAAGCTATTGTCAATGGTAGCGCCCTGTTCTTGGAACAAAACTACGAGCGATATAAACAAAAACGTGTCCGAAAAAAATGATATTGCGATCTTGAAAAATGGCAAAGAAAACTGTCAGTTCCAAGTCAGTTTTCCTTAAATTGTTTGACTTGAATTGAAAAAGCTGCATCCACTTTGTGTGATCCCCGAACTGCTGTAGCCAGGTTTACAACCATGGTTTGTATTGTCAGGCCCTCCTAACTTTGGATATTTAATTCATTGCTATTTCTCTTTGAATTTATCTGTTTTTCATTTTTTTCTGAAGCTCCCAGTCGGGTTTTCATCGATTTGTTTGACTTAAATTGAAAAAGTGACATCCACTTTGTGGATCCCCGAGCTGCTGTAGCCAGGTTTGCAACCACTGGTTGTTTGCATCTAATAGAAGGCAGGGGTGTGATCCCTGGAGATAAACGACAGCTAATGGTGGAATGCTTGTGACTGGTGCCCCCATCCCCAGCAAAGACTGGTTGATTATTTAGGAAGGCCACCAGCTAAGGGCTGGAAAGCTGGAGAGGGTCTCTGCAATACATATCACAATCGAGCTCATTTTCTGCTGTCATCTAGGGATCTAATGAAGTGTACAAACATATTGGCGAGCTTCTTTTTCTTAGTGGAGTCAGATATTGGTCATATTTTTTACCTTTAAAAAAATCCTAAAAGAATGATGGTGCTTTCGAAAGATCATGCCAGTAACCCAAGGTTTAAAAAACGTAAGAAAAACATTAACTTTTAAACTGCCAATGAATCCCTCTGGATTAGGTTTCATTAGACCTGGTGCATGCGCTTTACTAAATTGGTGGGCAAGCGGGATGCCAACCAATCATAGTTGTCCACGGGCGTGCGCGCGTTCCTTCACCAAACTGTTTGGCGTGCGGTGATTGGCTATTCAGTGTTTGCCCACACCCCGGCAAAGACTAGTTGACTATTAGGGAAGGCCACCAAATATAGCTTAGATGGGAAGATCGATGGTATATGAATCCAGAGGTCTCTGGTTCAAGTCCCGGTCCAGTCAAAGTTTTCTTTTCCAATTTGTCAAATTAGAAATCGTTTAAAATCATTTAAGGGTCTGACGCTACAATCCTAGCAGGGCTAGGACATTGTCAGCAGTTATACAAGACGTTTTTCACATGTGTGATTTTGGGTCTGTGATTGATCAGACAAAAAGTTTAGAATTCAAAAATGTTTAGAATGGCCATGGGGAAAAAATGGAAAAGATTAACAAGATGATGTATGTACATCATGTCAATTAACCATTATGGAGCAGGACATGTATATACAAACCTAGTAGTAGGCACAATGAGAGACATCTTAGACATCGATGAGTGTGCAGGACGTGTAAGGTAACCCATTTACTAATGTACGTATCGACCACTTGTTTATTCTTATTAATCCAGTGTTCTTTAAGTAAGTTTTGTACAATTTCGTTTCCAACTTCTGCCAGGTCTGGAGGTTCCTCTTAATTCTATTATCTACAATATTTCTGGGGCCTCACGTGTCTGCTGCACACCACGTTCTCCAAAAGCGACTAATTGCAGCCCTGCTCAGATGGAAGATGTGTGAAACTCAAGGACAATTTCTGACTAATATCATTATAATAATTGCCTCCGTGTAACAGGAAAGAACGTGCATGGAATAAAGAAAATTATATGGTCGTATAATGCATGACTAGTAATAAACGTGTGGTCTCAATTCTTGTAGATGAGTTACCATATTGCATATGCTGCTTTATTCTTCTGCCTCAGCAGGGAGAAACTGTGGATTAAGCGTCTCCACACTATACAACGTCATGGCCTTAACATTTATGAAGGGAATTACTAATCCTCAAACCATTAACACCTTTTTTCTTCATCTTCCCTGTGGCTTTTCCCTTTGATCTCCCACCTCACTCCTGTCCCTTTGATCCTCCCTACCCTTTTGTTTGTTTTCCTGGCTGTCTGTGTATGTCCTTGTCACTTTGCCTTTGAGAAAGGTCCTGCTAGAATCGAAACGGCAGGGCCTCTAACTTTTGAGATTTATGTACATGTATCGCAGGTCATTTTAGTCAGTGAGCAGTTTGTAACAGCTTTTGTATTAATTAACTTCATGTTTTATATTTTGACAGTTGTAAAACTACTAGCTGCATGGTTAATGTCTTTGAGAATATTTCACTCTTGCACATAGCATTTGATTTCAAAACACGAAGGATTTAATAATAGTATTGCAGTTATTTCAAAATACATTTCATGCACACCCTGAAAATCATTCAGGTAATTCGCTGATGTGTCTTATCCCACGTTTCAAAGGGATCTGTAGTTTGAGTCGGGTTATTTGTTCCAATACAGAGCTGAAGAATAATGAAAAGAGCAGGAGCTATATGACTGAAGATGTCAAAAAAAGGAATTAATAACTTGAACACACATTTGATTTTTTTTGTACTTCGTAACCCATCTGAAGATGACTGTATTATGTTCCAGGAAAAGGAGAACAAAAACATTGTGCTGTGCTGAATCACTCGGACACTGGAAATATATTTGGGAAATTATTGAAATTAATATCTACATATATATTTTTTATTTCATGGGTTATTTATGTAACAAACATGGATTTGGAAATTCAGTCAAAAATATGTCAGAATTGTTCAATAAGCTATTGTCAATGGTAGCGCCCTGTTCTTGGAACAAAACTACCAGCGATATAAACAAAAACGTGTCCGAAAAAAATGATATTGCGATCTTGAAAAATGGCAAAGAAAACTGTCAGTTCCAAGTCAGTTTTCCTTAAATTGTTTGACTTGAATTGAAAAAGCTGCATCCACTTTGTGTGATCCCCGAACTGCTGTAGCCAGGTTTACAACCATGGTTTGTATTGTCAGGCCCTCCTAACTTTGGATATCTAATTCATTGCTATTTCTCTTTGAATTTATCTGTTTTTCATTTTTTTTTCTGAAGCTCCCAGTCGGGTTTTCATCGATTTGTTTGACTTAAATTGAAAAAGTGACATCCACTTTGTGGATCCCCGAGCTGCTGTAGCCAGGTTTGCAACCACTGGTTGTTTGCATCTAATAGAAGGCAGGGGTGTGATCCCTGGAGATAAACGACAGCTAATGGTGGAATGCTTGTGACTGGTGCCCCCATCCCCAGCAAAGACTGGTTGATTATTTAGGAAGGCCACCAGCTAAGGGCTGGAAAGCTGGAGAGGGTCTCTGCAATACATATCACAATCGAGCTCATTTTCTGCTGTCATCTAGGGATCTAATGAAGTGTACAAACATATTGGCGAGCTTCTTTTTCTTAGTGGAGTCAGATATTGGTCATATTTTTTACCTTTAAAAAAATCCTAAAAGAATGATGGTGCTTTCGAAAGATCATGCCAGTAACCCACGGTTTAAAAAACGTAAGAAAAACATTAACTTTTAAACTGCCAATGAATCCCTCTGGATTAGGTTTCATTAGACCTGGTGCATGCGCTTTACTAAATTGGTGGGCAAGCGGGATGCCAACCAATCATAGTTGTCCACGGGCGTGCGCGCGTTCCTTCACCAAACTGTTTGGCGTGCGGTGATTGGCTATTCAGTGTTTGCCCACACCCCGGCAAAGACTAGTTGACTATTAGGGAAGGCCACCAAATATAGCTTAGATGGGAAGATCGATGGTATATGAATCCAGAGGTCTCTGGTTCAAGTCCCGGTCCAGTCAAAGTTTTCTTTTCCAATTTGTCAAATTAGAAATCGTTTAAAATCATTTAAGGGTCTGACGCTACAATCCTAGCAGGGCTAGGACATTGTCAGCAGTTATACAAGACGTTTTTCACATGTGTGATTTTGGGTCTGTGATTGATCAGACAAAAAGTTTAGAATTCAAAAATGTTTAGAATGGCCATGGGGAAAAAATGGAAAAGATTAACAAGATGATGTATGTACATCATGTCAATTAACCATTATGGAGCAGGACATGTATATACAAACCTAGTAGTAGGCACAATGAGAGACATCTTAGACATCGATGAGTGTGCAGGACGTGTAAGGTAACCCATTTACTAATGTACGTATCGACCACTTGTTTATTCTTATTAATCCAGTGTTCTTTAAGTAAGTTTTGTACAATTTCGTTTCCAACTTCTGCCAGGTCTGGAGGTTCCTCTTAATTCTATTATCTACAATATTTCTGGGGCCTCACGTGTCTGCTGCACACCACGTTCTCCAAAAGCGACTAATTGCAGCCCTGCTCAGATGGAAGATGTGTGAAACTCAAGGACAATTTCTGACTAATATCATTATAATAATTGCCTCCGTGTAACAGGAAAGAACGTGCATGGAATAAAGAAAATTATATGGTCGTATAATGCATGACTAGTAATAAACGTGTGGTCTCAATTCTTGTAGATGAGTTACCATATTGCATATGCTGCTTTATTCTTCTGCCTCAGCTGGGAGAAACTGTGGATTAAGCGTCTCCACACAATACAACGTCATGGCCTTAACATTCATGAAGGGAATGACTAATCCTCAAACCATTAACACCTTTTTTCTTCATCTTCCCTGTGGCTTTTCCCTTTGATCTCCCACCTCACCCCTGTCCCTTTGATCCTCCCTCCCCTTTTGTTTGTTTTCCTGGCTGTCTGTGTATGTCCTTGTCACTTTGCCTTTGAGAAAGATCCTGCTAGAATCGAAACGTCAGGGCCTCTAACTTTTGAGATTTATGTACATGTATCGCAGGTCATTTTAGTCAGTGAGCAGTTTGTAACAGCTTTTGTATTAATTAACTTCATGTTTTATATTTTGACAGTTGTAAAACTACTAGCTGCATGGTGAATGTCTTTTAGAATATTTCACTCTTGCACATAGCATTTGATTTCAAAACACGAAGGATTTAATAATAGTATTGCAGTTATTTTAAAATACATTTCATGCACACCCTGAAAATCATTCAGGTAATTCGCTGATGTGTCTTATCCCACGTTTCAAAGGGATCTGTAGTTTGAGTCGGGTTATTTGTTCCAATACAGAGCTGAAGAATAATGAAAAGAGCAGGAGCTATATGACTGAAGATGTCAAAAAAAGGAATTAATAACGTGAACACACATTTCAATTTTTTTGTACTTCGTAACCCATCTGAAGATGACTGTATTATGTTCCAGGAAAAGGAGAAGAAAAACATTGTGCTGTGCTGAATCACTCGGACACTGGAAATATATTTGGGAAATTATTGAAATTAATATCTACATATATATTTTTTATTTCATGGGTTATTTATGTAACAAACATGGATTTGGAAATTCAGTCAAAAATATGTCAGAATTGTTCAATAAGCTATTGTCAATGGTAGCGCCCTGTTCTTGGAACTAAACTACCAGCGATATAAACAAAAACGTGTCCGAAAAAAATGATATTGCGATCTTGAAAAATGGCAAAGAAAACTGTCAGTTCCAAGTCAGTTTTCCTTAAATTGTTTGACTTGAATTGAAAAAGCTGCATCCACTTTGTGTGATCCCCGAACTGCTGTAGCCAGGTTTACAACCATGGTTTGTATTGTCAGGCCCTCCTAACTTTGGATATCTAATTCATTGCTATTTCTCTTTGAATTTATCTGTTTTTCATTTTTTTTTCTGAAGCTCCCAGTCGGGTTTTCATCGATTTGTTTGACTTAAATTGAAAAAGTGACATCCACTTTGTGGATCCCCGAGCTGCTGTAGCCAGGTTTGCAACCACTGGTTGTTTGCATCTAATAGAAGGCAGGGGTGTGATCCCTGGAGATAAACGACAGCTAATGGTGGAATGCTTGTGACTGGTGCCCCCATCCCCAGCAAAGACTGGTTGATTATTTAGGAAGGCCACCAGCTAAGGGCTGGAAAGCTGGAGAGGGTCTCTGCAATACATATCACAATCGAGCTCATTTTCTGCTGTCATCTAGGGATCTAATGAAGTGTACAAACATATTGGCGAGCTTCTTTTTCTTAGTGGAGTCAGATATTGGTCATATTTCTTACCTTTAAAAAAATCCTAAAAGAATGATGGTGCTTTCGAAAGATCATGCCAGTAACCCACGGTTTAAAAAACGTAAGAAAAACATTAACTTTCAAACTGCCAATGAATCACTCTGGATTAGGTTTCATTAGACCTGGCGCATGCGCTTTACTAAATTGGTGGGCAAGCGGGATGCCAACCAATCATAGTTGTCCACGGGCGTGTGCGCGTTCCTTCACCAAACTGTTTGGCGTGCGGTGATTGGCTATTCAGTGTTTGCCCCCACCCCGGCAAAGACTAGTTGACTATTAGGGAAGGCCACCAAATATAGCTTAGATGGGAAGATCGATGGTATATGAATCCAGAGGTCTCTGGTTCAAGTCCCGGTCCAGTCAAAGTTTTCTTTTCCAATTTGTCAAATTAGAAATCGTTTAAAATCATTTAAGGGTCTGACGCTACAATCCTAGCAGGGCTAGGACATTGTCAGCAGATATACAAGACTTTTTCACATGTGTGATTTTGGGTCTGTGATTTATCAGACAAAAAGTTTAGAATTAAAAAATGTTTAGAATGGCAATGGGGGAAAATGGAAAAGATTAACAAGATGATGTATGTACATCATGTCAATTAACCATTATGGAGCAGGACATGTATATACAAACCTAGTAGTAGGCACAATGGGAGACATCTTAGACATTGATGAGTGTGCAGGACGTGTAAGGTAACCCATTTACTAATGTACGTATCGACCACTTGTTTATTCTTATTAATCCAGTGTTCTTTAAGTAAGTTTTGTACAATTTCGTTTCCAACTTCTGCCAGGTCTGGAGGTTCCTCTTAATTCTATTATCTACAATATTTCTGGGGCCTCACTTGTCTGCTGCACACCATGTTCTCCAATAGCGACTAATTACAGCCCTGCTCAGATGGAAGATGTGTGAAACTCAAGGACAATTTCTGACTAATATCATTACAATAATTGCCTCCATGTAACAGCCTTATTTCCAACAGCCTCATTTTTGTTTTATGGGACAAGCACCGGTGCAGAAAATGCCCGTGGAAACGTGTTAAAGATTGAGGCAACTTCGTCGAAGCAGTTGTTTTAGGAATAAAATAGTGACCGCGATGTTGACCACACATGGCCAAACGATAGAAAACTTGCATAATGGGGTAGTACTGGTACTTGTGACCCCTAAAAACATCAACAATTCAACCATTTTCTTTCTCATTTTTTTTTTTTGGGAGGGGGGTGGGGAATTGTGCTGGCTCTTGTAATAAATCTTCTGTCAGTTGCGATCAGTTCGACCAGAGTTGTTGTTGAAAGGGCTTTTTCGTGACTAACAATTGGATACTAGGGACACTTCACAATAAATGCCTGATTGCCAGGACACGTTATGTAACCGGCTTTGATAGGCCTCCATGTGTGCAGAGCAAAACAACTTCACCTTGATGTATGTACATAACGGTAAATGCGTCAAAAACTAGCTTTATTTGAAACGATGCCAATATGGCAGATTGGGAGAAGTATAAATGAGAAATCCCTGTAAATCGATCCGTGGAAATTAATGTGAGATTAATAGTCTATACTTTTTTTTCTGTGCAGGTATTTTGTATAAATTATTACAATTCTATATTTTTCACCGTTTTAAAATTCTAATCACTATGGACACTACCATTTCTTAAGGGTGAGCCCCTGATAGACATTAATATCTGATAGATAGACAACAGAGGGCGACAGAGCATAAGTTCATCGAAGCCGCCATTTTGAAAAAAAAACATGAGGAAGAGCAGTTGCTATTCAGTGTGGCCTACAGGCATAAACCATGCTTTAATACCAAAATACACGTTTAGAATCCTGATGTCCAATTTGGCAGCCACTGTCCCTCGTGAGGTCAATTATGTTAATGTGTGCAGCACACAAAATCCAAGATGGCTCCGCCGAGCTGATTATCATAAAGTGTGGACCTACAACTTTTTTTTAATAAGGGGTCTTTGGAGGCTAATTAACTGATACATTGTAGATCAAGTGACACTTAAGACAACCCTGGGGTTCACTCTTCAATTTCTTATGTCATTTGGACCATATCCGGCTTTAAATGTGGCCCTATTTGGCTGTGGAAGTTGAGGGGTCCATCCCAAAATCCTTGCAGAAATTTGGATTGGACGGCAACACATTTTGGGGGTGTTTTTTTTCTGGGGGTATTTAGCAAAAAATCTAATCGGCTAAGGGCACTAAAATTGAAAAGAATCTGAGAGATGAAGGTCCAAACTACAATTTTCAGTAAAGCTACAAGAACTGAGAGACTTTTGGGTGTGGAGTAATTGCTGTGAAAGTGAGTGTTTTTGTACAGTCTTCAATGGGAGCTGGATTTAGTGTTATGCACCCCCAGGGATCAGGAGCGCCGTCCTTATTTTGCAGTGTGTTCTCTGCCAATTGTAAGAAACCAACTGATTCAGCAGCAGATTTAGCTCTCTAATCGTTTGATCCATTGAGCTAATCCCCTTTTGTCTATATAAGGGACCATCCCCGCTTTCATCCAGATGCAAACAAACTAACTGTAAGCCTGGCTGCAGCAGCTCGGGGATCACTCAAAGTGGATGCAGTTTTTTTCAGGAAAAAATGACTGCATTTTTAATTTTTTTTTTTTTTTGGGGGGGGAACCAATTGGTCTCGGGTTCACGTCCCGAGCCAGTCAAAGTTTTCCTTGATCATTTTAAAACTAAATTTGATATTCCCTGTGTGCAGTTGGCTATTTCGCTCCATGAGAATACTGCAGGGCTACCTCGGAGGTCCCCTATTGATCTCAGAAATGGAAGGTTCGATGAACTTTCACAATTTCAACGTAAAAAAAGAAGCTTAAAATTTAGTGGGCCTGACGTTTCGATCCTACCTTTCTCAAAGGCAGAGTGACAAGGACAAAACAGATACATGTACACGAAGGAAGGGGGGAGAGAGTGAATAGGACACGGATGAGAAATAAAGGACAAACAGTGAAGCTGGTAGGGTGAGATCAAAGGGAAGGGCAAGGAGTGGGGTAGGGATTAGTGAGAAGAGGGGGAAAGATCAAAGAGAAGGGCAAGGAGTAGGGTAGGGATTAGTGAGAAGAGAGGGAAAGACCAAAGAGAGAAGTTTGAAGGACTTTTTTTTTTTCAAATGTTATATTTTTCAGGGTTTCGTCAAGCTGGGAGCGGACATTCTGTTCATCCCTTAGAGGATGCCACAGACAGGAAGGATTAGTATAGAGATGAAGCGAATTCCAGTATAATCATTCGTTAATGCACTCCACTCCAAAGGAAAACCAACTTCTTCTTTTTTTTGACAGACAAGCTGGCATTTTTAAGCTGGCCTCAAGTCCAGTTAGCGAGGAAAGATGCATTTCCTCTGGTGGTAAATCGTATAAGATATAAACTAACTTAACATTTTACCAATGCATATATACATGTACCAACAAGGCCAATTGAGAGATTCTATACTTCCACCATGCTTGATCGATCAACCATGCTTGATCGATCAACCATGCTTGATCGATCAACCATGCTTGATCGATCAACCATGCTTGATGCCTGCTTTTCATACAATGGGTCTCGGGTTCTAGACCTGGTCCGGTCGAAACTTTCCTTGCCATTTTCCGAATCAAATATTTTTGCTCAAAAGTTGACTGTCACTGTTTTCCTTCCTTTGAATATCAATTAATGTACCCTCTATCAGAAAATAATTAAGAGGGCCTGACTTTCGATCCTAGCAGGATCTGCCTATGGAAAGGTCCTGTTAGGACCGAATTCGTCAGGCCATTCTCATTTTTGATATTCGGGGGGGGGGGTTCATTTTAGTCAGTAAGCAGTTTGCAATAGTATTGCATATTAATGTAGTTCTGTGAAATGTGATATGAAACGGAGGTTGCATAGCATAGTTTAGCTAAGGATTTATCTATGAAATTGACGATTTCAACATTATTTAACCCACTGCAGCGGAAGTCGTAAATGCGTAAAGCTAAGATGGCGAGGCTCGTGGTTAGCTTGCATTAGGCCAAGAAGAAAACAAAATAATGTTTAGCTTCCTGCCTTTTTGGTAAATAACGAAGGAGGCTCTATTTCCCCCAATTAATGGTCGACCGACTAATTTATCAAAAGCAACCGGCCGGGTTTGTTTTTTCAAGATGGCCGTCAGTTTTTTGGATTTTTTTTATTCCAAACGTTAACACGTACGAATAGACAATGTACACAGTGACGACTGAGTATTGATAAGAATTCCGATTGATCTATACGATAGCACTATATACTGTAGCATTATACCGTTTGCACCGGCGGCCATCTTTGGGGCCTTCTAGTGTTATTAAAATTCAGTGACAATGCAGGTACAGAGAGTGCACTCTTACCTATCCAAGAGGAACAAAGACTAGGAGCCAAAGATGGCCACCGGTGCAACCGATCTATTGCTTCCCTGACTCGGTAGAGCCAACGCCCCACCACACTCAGTTTACCGATTGCGTCATATAGGTCACGTGACCTATAGTGGGTATCAAATAATAAAAAATAAAAAAACTTGCCGGCACCCATATCAAGGTGCCGCTGTTATGAAATACGTGGCGACTTTTCCACTTTTTTTTTTTTTAGATTAAGGTTTTTGTTTTTCGAAATCAATGACGAACAGACCTTACTGGAATGCCCACTTTAAGTCACGTGATGACATCGCGCAATCGGTCTATTGTTCACATCGTCAGGTGAGGGCTGACGATCGAATTCCTGCCCCTAATGGGCCCTTTACATGTGACCCGGCACAGCATAATGAGGAATAACCCCACTTTTGAGATTTTGAGGTTTTCTAATGATGTGAAAGAGTATACCATTAGCTTTTAAATGATATCCAAATATAATATCCTCTAATATTTAAAATTTCCGAAAAAAAAAAAAGGAAATTGATTTGTAATCGAATTGTGGAGATACTTTAACTTCAGGCGTTGTTTACTCAAAAAGTGTTTTGGTGGAACATTCCTCATGTCGTTGTGCCGGGTCACATATGGGCTGGGTCTGACGTCAGTAGGCAGACTCGCTCACTAGTCTACTTGCCCCTTGCCAACTCGCCCACTAGTCTACTTGCCCCTTGCCAACTTGCTCACTAGTCTACTTGCCCCTTGCCAACTCGCCCACTAGTCTACTTGCCCCTAGCCAACTCACTCACTAGTCTACTTGCCCCTTTCCAACTCGCCCACTAGTCTACTTGCCCCTTGCCAACTCGCTCACTAGTCTACTTGCCCCTAGCCAACTCGCCCACTAGTCTATTTGTCCCTTTCCAACTCGCCCACTAGTCTACTTGCCCCTTGCCAACTCGCCCACTAGTCTACTTGCCCCTTGCCAACTCACTCACTAGTCTACTTGCCCCTTGCCAACTCACCCACTAGTCTACTTGCCCCTTGCCAACTCGCCCACTAGTCTACTTGCCCCTTGCCAACTCGCTCACTAGTCTACTTGCCCCTTGCCAACTCGCCCACTAGTCTACTTGCCCCTTGCCAACTCGCCCACTAGTCTACTTGCCCCTTGCCAACTTGCTCACTAGTCTACTTGCCCCTAGCCAACTCACTCACTAGTCTACTTGCCCCTTTCCAACTCGCCCACTAGTCTACTTGCCCCTTGCCAACTCGCCCACTGGTCTACTTGCCCCTTGCCAACTCACTCACTAGTCTACTTGCCCCTTGCCAACTCACCCACTAGTCTACTTGCCCCTTTCCAACTCGCCCACTAGTCTACTTGCCCCTTGCCAACTCGCCCACTAGTCTACTTGCCCCTTGCCAACTCGCCCACTAGTCTACTTGCCCCTTGCCAACTCGCCCACTAGTCTACTTGCCCCTAGCCAACTCCCTCACTAGTCTACTTGCCCCTTTCCAACTCGCCCACTAGTCTACTTGCCCCTTGCCAACTCGCTCACTAGTCTACTTGCCCCTAGCCAACTCGCCCACTAGTCTATTTGCCCCTTGCCAACTCGCCCACTAGTCTACTTGCCCCTTGCCAACTCGCCCACTAGTCTACTTGCCCCTTGCCAACTCGCCCACTAGTCTACTTGCCCCTCGCCAACTCGCCCACTAGTCTACTTGCCCCTAGCCAACTCGCCCACTAGTCTACTTGCCCCTAGCCAACTCGCCCACTAGTCTACTTGCCCCTAGCCAACTCGCCCACTAGTCTACTTGCCCCTAGCCAACTCGCCCACTAGTCTATACCTGCCCCTTGCCAACTCGCCCACTAGTCTACTTGCCCCTTGCCAACGAGCCGCGGAAATCGCGTTGGTCTTCATTCGAGTCGCACAATTGGAATTAAGGGGCCAACCTGACGCATTAGTGGTACGGGAAACAAATCGCGACCCGGATCAGACCGTTACACTGGTTACATCTCCTTCCGTGTCGTCTTAAAGACTGCACGTCCGTAGCAACCGCCTACCATGACCCTTCCGCGAGCATGGCCAGCTCCCATCATCCTTCGCGTCGCACAGGACCCCGCCTACCACCTCCGGATCCTTCCCCACGTCCGGACAAGCGAGGGACCCAAAATGCATGTTCACAGAACCCCGGTTTAGTCTCTCAACCTTGAGGTGTGCCTCCGCCTTAGTTTAATCATTTTCCCTAATAATGATGGATGCGTATATTCCTATGTTAAATAGTTTGCCGTTTGACGTTTCTTCGTTGTTCATTTTAATTAAATAACTTAATCTTGTCTTTTCTTCGTTAACACCTGACTTTGTTTAAAAAGTCCCGAAGTATAGTAGCAGTAGCAGCAGCAGTAGTAGCAGCAGCAGTAGTAGCAGCAGCAGCAGCAGTAGCAGCAGCAGTAGCAGCAGTAGTAGCAGCAGCAGTTAAATTGTAGCAGCAGCAGTAGAAGCAGCAGCAGCAGCAGTAGCAGCAGTAGCAGTAGCAGCAGCAGTAGCAACAGCAGCAGCAGTAGAGCAGCAGTAGCAGTAGCAGCAGCAGTAGCAGTAGCAGTAGCAGTAGAGCAGCAGTAGAGCAGCAGTAGCAGTAGCAGCAGCAGCAGTAGCAGCAGCAGCAGCAGTAGCAGCAGCAGTAGAGCAGCAGTAGCAGTAGCAGCAGTAGCAGCAGCAGCAGTAGCAGCAGCAGCAGCAGTAGCAGCAGCAGTAGAGCAGCAGTAGAGCAGCAGTAGCAGTAGCAGTAGCAGCAGCAGTAGCAGCAGCAGCAGCAGTAGCAGCAGCAGTAGCAGCAGCAGTAGCAGCAGCAGTAGTAGTATTGGTGGCTCCAAAGAAATCTCACCCTGTCTTGATCCTGGGTGCGATGCCGATGACAGCTTGGTCCCTATCCCGTGTAAATCTTTTGACCAAAATTTTATAAATAAATTTACATTTACTGATCTCCTGTGGGTGTCAACTTGATAAGCCATGGAGCTATGCAGCTGATTACAGCATAGGCCTGCAGGGCTAGCTGTCGATGAATGTTCGTCAATGGCATGTCTTGCCACATCATGCATTTTAAATTATGGCGCCATATTGGCTGTGAAAAACAGCGCCCTCAATAGGCCAAATAATATTCATTTATGTCAACACAACAAAAGCACCATGTGACAGCACACCAGGAAGTAATAATAAAAAAAAGTCCCGCATTTGTTGCCTGCAGATTGCAACATCTCTTGTCGGGCAGAGGCCATTAGTTCAATGTTTGTGGAAGGTTTCATTTTGTCGTCATGATTGACATTTTTACCCTTTGGCAATCGAGCGCAATGCGTCGTAATTTTGTATCGATCTTACTTCCTGGTTCAGAGCGGTTGTGTGTGATGGGATGCATGTAACGCTGACTGCACTAGTCACTACACACTACACTAGGCTGTAGGCACTACTGACTACAGTACTGTCTACTACTGAGTACTAGTACTACTACTACTAATACTATGAACTAGTACTAGTACTTACTACTACTACTGACAAGTACTACTACTACTAGTACATACTACTACTAGTACTACTACTAGTACTACTACTACTACTAGTACCAGTAATACTAATAGTAGTACTAGTAGTGGGATAGCCACCATGGCGTACACAGCCATGAATCTGTCCGTTCTGCTTGGCGTGGTAATGGTTTGTTGCAGTTTTTCGCTCACTGACGGCACAAACCCAGGATTCAAAGCCAGAGTAACGCAGTCGGGACTGGATTACTGTAAGTCATACACACTCACTGCTTACACTAATACAGCACACCTAGTCCGAGTAACTTGGACTCGACAACTCACCCTTTTTTTGTATCGAATTTTGAAATTTTGAGGGTCGGGTGACTACAGTCACTACAGACTACAGTCACCCGACCCTCAAAATTTCAAAATTCGATAAAAAAAATGCGACTTGTCCGTTGTCAGGTCCAAGTTAGTTACTCGGACTACAGCACACCGTGTTTTCATTTACGCAGTGGCTGTTGTTACGGCAGTCGTCCGTGTGGTTCCCTGACTTGATTGTATTTCGTCAGCATTGAAGGCTGGTTTAACCAGTCTATTAGCTGATAGTCTGGTTCCAAGAGCTAAACATCCTGACAAATACTGTGAAGTCAGGGAACCACATGAACGACTGCCGTAACAACAGCCACTGCGTTTCATTTAACCATGATTTAACTAGGCCTTGTTTAATATATATCAAACTCTTAAGAAGACCATATATATATGTGTGTAGCATTGTTCTCATAATGTTTTGCCATAGTCCCACTTACCGGGCCGTTAGGAGCTCCTCTTAAACGATTGTTGATTTTATCCATCGTTAGTGCGACCCATGGTGCGACGAATTTGTTTACCGTATGAGGAGCTCCTATAACTGCCCAGTTAGTGGAATTAGTTTTGCCATGTGTTTATTGTTTATCTGTGTCAAACCAGGCTAATGTGAGATTTTATATCACTTGGCAAGATTTTAGGTTAATACCCTCCCTGTTATTTGCATAAAACTAAAAGGGTGAAAAAACAGTAGCATACCGATTAATTATTCATAATAATATTAATTATTATGTACACTTAGAAAATAGACATTGTCTTGCACAACTACTTGCCCCAAAAAGTGCTGACAGTGACAGTTTTCCCCCATAAGTCGTGATTTTGTCACTCGTATCATGTGTTGTGTGGCGCGTACATACATGTAGGGATATGGAAGTGCATGCTTTGAATGCCAGCAAGAATGCTTTATAACCTTCACTAAGTATTATTATTTTGTGCACAGCACTGCTTTCACACTAGTTACACGAAATTCCCCGGAGAATTCGGAAAAGTTTTTTTCCCGGGGAATGTTTACCCCTGCTCTGGAGTAGGGTAGAAGGTGAAAACCCCTGGGGTTTTACGCTTTCCCTGGGAAATAGCAACTCGTGTGAATATCAGTGGGTTTTTACTTGCCCCACCGTTTTGCGTCCATTTGGGAACTTCAGAAAGTGCGGCCTCCGTTTGCACATTCCCCGAGGATTGATTGCCAGTGTGAAACGACCGTGCATATTCCCCGGGAAATAGCATGAATAGTGTCACCGAGAGTTACCAAAGTGGTCCAGTGTGAACGGTTGCGGGGGTGTTGGTGGGGTAAAAAATCCACGGGAATTCCTTGGGGATTTCTGCCTCGGGTATTGGCTCTGTAGTGTGCAAATGGCTATAGATAATTTGCTAAATTCCCCTGCACGGATAGCCCATAGAGAAATGTCTGAAGATATACCATCTTCCTTCAGTACGAGATGTGGGCCTGCAGATCCTGGAGAAGGAGGTGACACAAATCAAGATTCCTGACATCAATGGGAATTCAGGCTCACCGATCGGAAAAATCTACTACACTTTGTCTAAGTAAGTCTTTTCATTCATCTATTTGCGGTTTATATGAAATGAGTGGCTTTTCATCTTTGATTTTTATATCCAATTCATTGTTGAAAGAAAAAAAAATCTTTCCTAATTTTCATTTCAAATTGTAGCCAAGGTGTAGGGGTGGGGGCACCAGATCAGCTTTTCCTTCATGAAGCTGCATCTGCTTGAATTGAAAGGGAACTGAAAGTGAACTGAAAGGGGAGTGAACTGAAAGGAACTGAACTGAAAGGGAAGTGAACTGAAAGGGAACTGAACTGAAAGGGAAGTGAACTGAAAGGGAAGTGAACTGAAAGGGAAGTGAACTGAAAGGGGAGTGAATTGAAAGGGAACCGAAAGTGAACTGAAAGGGGAGTGAACTGAAAGGGAATTGAACTGAAAGGGAAGTGAACTGAAAGGAAACTGAACTGAAAGGGAAGTGAACTGAAAGGGAAGTGAACTGAAAGGGAAGTGAACTGAAAGGGAACTGAACTGAAAGGGAACTGTTCTAGCAACTTCTAGGTAATATAATTTACTCCCCTCTATTAAGTGAATGATACTTAATTTTGTTATTTAGGCGTAGTAATTAAAAATGTGTTTTTTATTTCATTCAAAAGCATCCGCATCACTAATTTTGCCGTGCCGTCATCATCGCTGACAACCAGCGATGGTTTGGGGCTGGTTCTGCTTGCTAACGGCCTGACGCTGCAAATAACTGGCAACTGGCACTACTCCAACCATGGATTGTAAGTGACAACTCAACCTATGCTGCCAAGTGTTGCATAGGATCAATTGATCCTCAGTGTCTGTAGAATTTATTTAATAAACCCTACTTTGTAAAGACCTCATAAAAGGACATAATGTAGGAGTTTTGTTTCATTCTTATTCTTATTCTTATTTCCAGTCAAGTGAAAGTTTTCCTTGATCATTTTAAAACTAAATTTGATATTCCCTGTGTGTACTGGGCTATTTCGCTCCATGAAAATACTGCAGGGCTACCTTGGAGGTCCCCCTATTGATCTCAGAAACGGAAGGTTCGATGAACTTTCACAATTTCAACGTAAAAAAAGAAGCTTAAAATGTAGTGGGCCTGACGTTTCGATCCTAGCAGGACCTTTCTCAAAGGCAGAGTGACAAGGACAAAACAGATACATGTACACGAAGGAAGGGGGGAGAGAGTGAATAGGACATGGATGAGAAACAAAGGACAAAGAGTGAAGCTGGTAGGGAGAGATCAAAGGGAAGGGCAAGGAGTAGGGTAGGGATTAGTAAGAAGAGTGGGAAAGATCAAAGAGAAGGGCAAGGAGTAGGGTATGGATTAGTGAGAAGAGTTGAGTAGTTGTCGTTCTTAATTTTCTTATTTATTAATCTCATCCAACAGTTACAGGGAGATATATATATAGATAAATAAAACACCAATTTGATAAATCAATTTACAATGAAATAGTTCAATAAATAATGGATATCATTCATAGAACCATCATACATTATACCAAAAGAAGAGAAGTACAATCTTACAAACAAAGGCCATACAAACAACAAACAAACAGACAGACAAACAAACAGAAAACAAGCAAACAAGTACAACTATGCAAGAAGCAGAGATTCAAACCACAATCAATCACAACAATTCAGCACATAGTCAAAGACTGAAACACAAACAGCACATTAAATTGTATAGGTTGAAAGAGCTGCATGGACCTGGCGGCGAAAAGAATGCAAGGAAGGAGCACCGAACACATTACACATCCCATGCAGCCTGTTGTAAGTGGACGAAATCCTGGAGATGAAGCCACGCTTTGTCACTTCAACTCGGCTGCGTGGGATGTGGAAGATCTGCTCCTGTGCATGCCTTGTCCGCCGCACAGGTACATGCAGACAAAAAGGGTTGGAGTCGGTTACAGTGTAAATACTATGAAAAAACCTGTACAAGAATAAACAGTCATTTACACTTCTTCTATGCTCCAGTGTGGGAAGCCTATACAAATCACATATTATAAAATTGTCTAGGTCGTAGTTGTCGTTCGCATTGTCACTAAGGATTTTATACATGAAACTAAGAAAGCGTTTTTGTACTCGCTCTAACCTGCCTGCTTGATAAGGTAAAATAGAGTTGAAAACTACAGTGCAATATTCAAGATTGGGTCTAATAAGAGAACAATACATGGTACGTAGAACATCTTCATTTTTGAGGGATCGAAAGTTACGCCAGACTAAACTACACATACGGTTTGCTTTCTTAATAATCAAATTTACATGTGGCACAAAGGTGAGTTTACAATCAATAAATATACCAAGGTCTTTTTGCACATGAACTCGTTTGAGGATGGCATTATCAACAGTGTAATCAAAGGCAATGGGTTTCTTTTTAAGTGAAATGGATAAGACACTGCATTTGTTAATATTAAGGGAGAGCCTCCAAGATGAAGTCCAAGACATGAGTCTATCCAGGTCCATCTGTAACATGGAAGCATCGGCAAGAGACCTAACATTGTTGAATATCTTGAGATCATCGGCAAACATGAGACATTTATTACTAAGGTATTTTGGGATATCGTTGACAAATAAAGAAAAAAGCAAAGGACCTAATACTGAGCCCTGGGGGACTCCGAGGGAACTGGATTCCAATCCGAACAGTGACCATCAAGAACAACTCTCTGCAATCTAAAGGTTGAATAATTATTTAGTAAGCGCAGGACACATGGATGTATGTTGTAAGAGGACAGTTTATACATTAACAAATTATGGTTAACACGGTCAAATGCCTTAGAAAGGTCAGTGTATATCACGTCCAACTGCTCACGATGATCAACAGCACGGTAAGCCTCCTGCATCATTGAGGTAAGATTAGTGCTACAATCTCTGCCAGAGACAAAACCGTGCTGCTGATCAGAGAGAGCTGGTTGGACATGACTAACTATCTGTTCACATAGAATCCTTTCAAAAACCTTTGAAACTTATGGGAGTAAAGAGATGGGTCTATTTCATTTCATCCCCAATTGATATTTCGTTCCCTTGAAGAAAAAAATATATTATTTGGGGTCTTCCACATGCAATTGATCTCTTCATGAACATCAGCTGATTATCTGGATAAAACTACACCAAAATGTTTACACTTTTTTATTGATAGGGTAAAATTATAAGAATCAAATTCAATAAGTGGGCAGTATAACTTGCCTTGCAATGTGCTTTGTAAGCTGTTGATCCACAACCCTCTTGGTAAGAGGTTAGAGGAGTTTCTTTTTATCATTTTGAGGGATCGACATATTATTTTGATGGAATGAAATAAAATGCTTTTAGTTTTAACCGTGTCTCCTTAGGAGCTCTGTAGATTTCGAGGTGTGATGTTGTGACTTGTAAGCCTTCTGCAAATAATTTCTGTCAGGAGTCGCAGATAAACTACGAAATTGAAAGAGTTTATGCCTGGGAGGCCCCCCCAAAAAAAATCCCCAGTCACTTTCCTTCCCTACGTTTGCCTGAAGTTAAGTTTAACTCTTTCCGTACGGCGCGCCGATACATCGGCTCGGTAAACCACTCTCTGTTGACGGAAAGCCAATACATCGGCTCGCGTGTCCCATTGTTTCTAATATATTACCAAATTTATTCCGTACAGACATGCACATTAATTCCGTAGTGAACGAGTTAATCAAATACATTTGTGTACACCTGGTGTCTCTTCAATTACCGTTGACTCGTCAATTTTTTGTTGTATCATTCTCCTGGCCAGTATCCATCTTAGTGACAGCGGTTCATTCACCGGTTCATTTTCTGGCGCTACACTCGGAGTCACAATGCGATTCGGTAAGTACATCATCAGATGAGAAGGTTCACAATAGGATATCTATGCTGCAGCACCATACCCACCACTATGCAGATTGGTAGATATGCAGAGGGTCTTTTATCCATTGTCCCTCCTGTGCGCGCCTTCGCTCACAGCACACGCTTTGCTACAGCTTCGCACCCCTTTACTGTTTCTGTCCGGAAGTGCAGCACTGTGAAATGTTCCAATAGCTTCTTCCCCCATACTGCTACGCTTTAAAACTTTCTACCTACATCCTGTTTTCATACAAACTGAATCTGTTCGAGAGGAACGTGAATAGATACCTTCGTTCCCTTTGACTCTTTATCTGTCTATTCCTCTTCTATTTTTACTGTAGCTATCACCTCGAGTGGCTTTATAAGGCCTTGTGTTTGGCGATCTTTCATACCAAAAAAATCCCACACAGGCTCGACCAGCTCGATGGTCCAGTGGTAATAAGTCTGCACTAGAAAGCAGGAGCTTGTATGTTTCAGCAGGCAATCGGGCAAAGCACTGACCATACTGTGTACAATCACCCATACAGGGCAGTTTTAAAAATTACTATTTAGGAAAGGAAAGAAATAATGAAATTATGATTTCAGGAATCGACAAGACTGGACGACCTACCGTGAATTCTGCCAGTGGAGATTGCTCGTTTGACGCAGGAAATGTAAACATTAAACTACATGGCGGGGCAAGGTAAAAAAGAGTTCCTGAAATTTACACTGAAATAACAAGTTATTTTGTAGTCACTCAAATAAAGGGAAAAACCTAACTGGGAACATTTAAACACAATTTTGAAAAATGGCAAGGAAAGATTTAACTGGACCCAAGAAAAGATTTAACTGGACCCAAGAAAAGATTTAACTGTGGCATACCAGCACTCTTCCATCTGAGCTATCCAGCCCTTAGATGGTGGCCTTCCCATGTAGTAAACTAGTCTTTGTCAGTGTGCTGTAGCCTGGTTTACAACTATCGGTTGTTTGCATCTGAATGAAAGCTGGGGTGTGATCCCTGGAGATATGCAGCTGTTATTGGTTGAATTTCTTCTGACTGGTGCCTCCACCCCGGCAAAGACTAGTTGACTATTAGGGAAGGCCACCATCTAAGGGCTGGATAGCTCAGAAGGTAGAAGTGCTGGCATGTTAAACCAGAGGTCTCGGGTTCAAGTCCCGGTCCAGTCAAATTTTCTTAGCCATTATTTGTTCAGAATTGTTCAAATGTTCCCAGTAAGATTTTCCTTTGATTTGTTTGATTAATGATACAATATTCATTTGTTGAGAAACAAAAAATGTTGTTTTCTCCAATTTGAAATGAAAATGCATCTATGGACCCATGAAAAAAACTCTAGCCAGGCTTACAGCAAATGCTGTTTGCATCTGAATGAAAACGAGGCTGTGATCCCTGGTGATACCAATGAGTTAATGGTTAAGTGCTTTTGACTCGCGCCCCCACCCTGGCAAAGATAGGGGACTATTTGGGAATGTCTTAGAACCAGTCAATTTTGCTTTCCTTTGTCACTTTTTAAAATAACGCCAGACTAAAACTCACAAACTCAGCTGACCATCCAGGAAAGAAAACCAATCTGATAGTGACTGCGCAACTCAAATTCTGGTAGTAAACAACCAAATCTTCAGAAACCAAAATGCATCTTGAATGTGAACAACTATAAGTCGGTCTTGAAGTAATGTAATGAGTTCACTTTCTAGGCCAATTATGTACTCTGCAATAGTTGGCCAGTAATGTAGGAATGCGCCGTTTAATGATTGTGTACTTTATCCTGACTTTCCTGAATACACAGCTGGCTGTATAACTTGTTCAACGGGTATATCAACCGGGAAGTCAAATCCCTTTTAAGCAGCAAGGTGAGACAGAATCTATGGGAAACAAATGTATGACCTCCATTGAAGTAACTCACTGGCATTCCATAGGCATGATCTTAGGAGGGGTTCAAATAGGAACTGTACCGGACAGATACAATGTATGGCATGGCAAGGCAAGAGTCAGTTTAAACTCAGCCTGCATGAAACATTTCTGACTAGAATGATGACAAATGTACTTGACAAATTTGAACTTGAACGTCACACGTTTTTCTCTCTGTACTACGGAGTAAATGGACAGCATACATGCAGACTTGTTTGACTTGTGACTTGGGCTGATTGAGTCTAATTGTCCATGATTTTGACTGGATGTCTCGGACTTGGGCTCGTACTTTATTGACTCTGAACTTGGACTCGACTAGTCTGGCATGACTAGTAGAATAATCGTTTCTCTTTGACCCTTGTGCGGCTTTCACAAACTATACTTGAGTATTGGGGTAATAATGAAATGGCGTTCTCTCTAGGATTGAATTTTGGACAAGCTGTGAACACGGTGAAGCAGTGCAAGCCTATGTCATGAATGCAATACTGCTTTCTATCCATCCGTCAAGCTGTCCGCAATCAGATGTTCAATGTGGGTTTTTTATTCAGATGAAAATTTCATCGTTGTTTTTTTCAGCGCTTCCTTTTTGTCTCTACAACCTCAAATAAGAGTTTATACTCCTAAAATTGATTAGTTTAATCACGAAAGATAATATGAAAATGTTAACAGTTTTCAGATATTGTACATGTATTCCAGACTGTACGTATGTGTGTATTGTGTAAAAAGTCTACATTCAAATCATGCATGGCAGACTTGTGTACAGTTTGATGATAACTTGGCACCCATTCTCATGAAGTACAGTTTGGAAACTACTCCACAACCATTTCTCCCTAAACACGTTCATTTACCCCGGAGTGGATTGGAGTTGGATGGGTGGGGGTACAGTGTACATGTATGTTTGAGATGATACAGTATTAGGGTGATGGAATAGTGGGTTGTTGTTGGGTAGGGGTGGGTGGGGGTACAGTGTACATGTATGTTTGAGATGATACAGTATTAGGGTGATGGAATAGTGGGTTGTTGTTGGGTAGGGGTGGGTGGGGGTACACATGTATGTATGTTTGAGATGATACAGTATTATGGGGTATATGGGGGTCGGACTCAACCTGGGGTTTAGACTCAACCTGGGGGTCGGACTCAACCTGTGGTCGGACTCAATCTGGGGTCGGACTCAATCTGGGGTCGGACTCAATCTGGGGTCGGACTCAATCTGGGGTCGGACTCAATCTGGGGTCGGACTCAATCTGGGGTCGGACTCAATCTGGGGTCGGACTCAATCTGGGGTCGGACTCAATCTGGGGTCGGACTCAACCTGGGGATCGGACTCGAGAGATATGACTCAGACTCCTTGTGTCTCAAATACCGATCTGCGTGCATGTATTGTGTTTATCAACTACTAACATTTCCTGCGATGTTTCACCATTTCTCCTGCTACAGACATGCTCTCTAATCACCGATGAGGTCAACAATGATTTACAGAATCGACTGAACTCACTGAAAAGTAAGTGATCTTCCTGACATTAAAAAAAAAACTTGCGTGACCGTTGGAAGTTTATTTTTGAAGTGTTAGGGAATATGTGAATTATATCTGTGAGAAAATTAATTCATACACCTTTATTACTGCTTCCCTTTCCCTTTGACCTCACCGAGTTCTGTCAACCAGCTTTAACCTGCCAATATTCAGTCGTCCTAATCTTATTCCTCCCTCCATGTCTGGTTTTTCCTTGTCCTTTTGCCTTTGAGAGAGGTCCTGCTAGGATCGAAACATCAGGAACTCAACATTTTCGAGGTCAAAGAAATCCATGAAAATTTACCCCAAACTTTTGCCACAGTCTCTAAAATGTATCCTGAAACTAAATTAACTGTTGGCCCAAAGCAATAATTACTGTAAATGTTGTAATAATTCCTTTATCCCATTACCCATTTTTGTTCTCAAAATCTGTAGTGGTCCACTGGCCCTCTGGTTTGGATACACACCTTGACCCTTTTGAGTTTTGTGCGATATGTTGTCATAGATATAACATGATGTTTGCGTAGAGGAGAACATAGTTCAAAGAATCTTAGTCACTGGTTGGAATCCCGCCCGAGCTGCCTGAAATGTTTTCATCAGGCATCGGGCAAAGCACTGGGCACTCACTCAGTGCTTATCGCTTCGAGCAGGGCAAACCCTTATTCAATTGCGATATTTATTTTGTTTATCTAGCCGAGGCACCCATCAACGATAAAGCCGTCATAGATTATTCGTTTCTTGTGCCACCGCAGTTTTACGGTCATGTGGACACCTTCCATAAGGTACAGTACATTTAAAACAGCTAATGTCCTTTTGGGAGTCACTGTGGTAGTTGAATGGTTAGAGGGTTCGTCTGCAGTGCAGACGGTTGCTGGTTCGAATCCCACTCAAGGACCAGAAGCTGGGAAAACCCTCTCTGTCCACCCAGCAGTGAATGGGTACCTGGCTCTCTTTAGAGCTGGGGAATGGGTACCTGGCTCTCTTTAGAGCTGGGGGAATGGGTAGCTGGCTCTCTTTAGAGCTGGGGGAATGGGTACCTGGCTCTCTTTAGAGCTGGGGGAATGGGTAGCTGGCTCTCTTTAGAGCTGGGGCAATGGGTAGCTGGCTCTCTTTAGAGCTGGGGGAATGGGTACCTGGCTCTCTTTAGAGCTGGGGGAATGGGTACCTGGCTCTCTTTAAAGCTGGGGGAATGGGTACCTGGCTCTCTTTAGAGAGCAGTAAACCATTGAACTGTACCAAGGGCTTTCTGGAAAGGTTGCAGCCGGTTGTAGCCAACAACATTTACTGCAAACTGTATACAACAAAGCTACGATCAGTTTGAAAACTGATCATGCATGTGTCAACCTAGCTGCCTACCGGGGCCCAATTTCATAGAGCCGCTAAAGCGTGAAAATCTGCTAAGCAGGAAAAGTCTTCCTCGTGTAAGCAGGATTACAAGCTGCCCTGCAATGTGATGTCCATTGCTTTTAACTTGTATTCCACTTTTCTTTACTTAGCGTGAAACGAAAGTAAAGTTTGGGTTGGCAAGGGGATCCTGTGGCTCATGAGTTTTTGCGCTGAAGCACATTTTGACGCTTAAGCGGCTCTATGAAATTGGCCCTTGACCTTAGCCTGACTCCATCTGTCATTTCCTTTGGTTCGTCAACCTCCACCATTCGTCCTCGTGCTAGGGTGAGGTGTTTGCCAGCAGAGGAGCACACGTTGAGGCGCCGTTCACCGTTCCAGTCATCCCAGCAGACCCTGACGTGTCTCGGCACATCTTCCTGTGGCTGACTGACTACTTGTTCCTGACAGCCGGCTATGTGTACTACCAGGCAGGGGTGATGGCTGTAAACGTCACCAAAGACATGGTGAGCTCCATTGGAAATCATTGGGAGTTATAGCAGCGATTAGGATTAAAATGTTTATGTACTTTGGTTATAATTTCTGTGTACTTCAATTATAATTTCTGTGTACTTCAATTATAATTTCTGTGTACTTCAATTATAATTTCTGTGTACTTCAATTATAATTTCTGTGTACTTCAATTAGAATTTCTGTCTACTTCAATTAGAATTTCTGTCTACTTCACTTAGAATTTCTGTCTACTTCAATTGGAATTTCTGTCTACTTCAATTAGAATTTTTATCTTCTTTGATTAGAAGTTCTATCTACTAAGTCTTCATTCATTTTAGATCATTTAAGCCAGATACTAGTTTGCAATAATTTTTATTGTATACTTTCTTTTTTTTCAATTTGCTAGATTCCCCCTGGTCAGTCATGCACCTTGGACACGTCATCATGGTGTGTAGAAGCATCAGTGCCTGAAGTGAGTCATTGCTCTTTCGTCTTTAGACAAACTGTGTCCTTTGCATTTTGAATCGCCACCACATTGATTGGATTTTTCCAACCGTTTCTCCGCTTACTTCCTGTGAACAATCAAGCTGAGCCAAAAGTATCCCAAAATGCCTCTGGAGGCCGACATCAGAGCAACAGCGCCCCCATCGGTGGACATCAGTAGCAACCATCTCAACGCTTCGATCAAGTTAGACATAGCTTTCTTCGTCATTTTACCCAACAAGTCAAAAGTGTATGTCTTCACACTGAGTGTGGTGAGTGATTCCAACCTTCAAGGGTTTTCATTTTCGTTCTTCTTTTTCTTCAAACAAATCAATGAAAAACTGACTGGGAACTTTTGAACAAATTGAAAAAAATGGCAAAGAAAACTTTGATTGGAACGGGTTTTGAACCCGAGACCTCTGGTTTTAGTAAAAAAAAAAGGTCCCACAATAGCGGTATTCTGGCAATTCATGTGGCAACTTGTGTCAGAACAAGTCTTTGTCGTGCTTCATATTCCTTTGTTCTAGGCTGAAAAGAGTCTGTTTTTAAAACTCTGTCAATATTGATGCCCGGATTTGGAAGGCCTGGCACATAGTACCACCATGGTAGCTCCAAATATGGAGGTCCCAGCTTGAAGTGGTCAATATCTACCCAGTACGGTCATAAGTCATACTAGTTTGTGTTTTGATGGCTTGAATATCGTGTGGTTTTAATTACACAGACAGTACACGGATCAACATTGCTCTCAGTCAGCGACAACAGACTGAAGTGGACCTCCAACTTGGTGAAGTAAGTCCTAGTATTGGATGAATGAGCAAGTCTGTTCCTAACACAGGGATAAGAAGTGCCAGAGGAATCACAGATATAACTAAGCTGTAGATGGACAACAGAGGGCGCCAGAACGTCAGTTCATGGAAGCAGGCATTTCAGAAAAAACCCCAGGGCATCATAAACCATGAATAAAGTTGAAGGCGCATCAGGTCGCACGTATACAAACACAATTGTCATGTCTACCATGGCACTACAGTATTCTGACGTCATTTCTAATCAATATACAGTACCTGCTGTCCATCTATAGGTTATATAATGCCTGTGAGATGACTACATAACACAAAATTTAGACACAATCAATGGTCATATGTGTATGGGTTGCTAATGTATTAAATATTATATTATATAAATATTCTATTCTTGAAACCAGTGTGTTCCAGTCAAAGTTTTCTTTGCAAATCTTCATGTGAGGAACTAATAGAACTACATATATATAATATGATGTTTGTGTCGAGGAGAATGTACATTATGTATTTCAACTCCACGTACCGGTAATAAGCACTGAGTGCTCAGTGCCTATTGAATAATAGAACTAACCCTCAAAGTGTGGAGGACCTGATATTTCTCAGAAGCAGAAATCTGCCTTTAAGAAAGATCCTGGTAAGATCAAACCAACATTCGCTCTACATTTTTAGTCGTTGCAAATAATCCAATTTTGACTTTATTTTCTAGAACTGACGTACAGTTGAAGCGGTCTGTGATTGGGAAGTTCGATGTAAGACTTTTCTTCTTTTAAATCGCAAAAGCGTTTTTGCATGCAATAGATCATTTGCTCCGGCAGCCATCTTTGGGGCCTTCTAGTGTTATTAAAATTCAGTGACAATGCAGGTACAAAGAGTGCACTCTTGCCTATCCAAGAGGAACAAAGACTAGGCCCCAAAGATGGCCGCCGGTGCAACCGATCTATACACAAGAATCTCCAACAATGAATGAGTTTCAGAACTGGGTGTGTCATTGTACATTGATGCATGACAATAAATAAATCCAAGATGCCCGCTTGGTGCTATTCGTCCTTGGATATAATACCCACTACTCACTGGTTGTGGGTGTGTGACTGACAACACCATTATCATTTTCGTATGTAGACCGCATCGCAGAATATAAGAACAGCCAGTTGGTGAGGTACATGTAAGTCACCAGATCAGGATGATCAAGTTCAGTGAGTGGACATGGTGGACATGCCACATCACAGTCATTGATGACATGACCGAGACTTGGACAGAGAACCAAGTCAGCGATACCCCCCCACTTGTTCAAGCTCGCTCAGGGATGTTGGACTTCCGGAAATGTCCAGATTTCCAGAAATTGCGTGATTTTATTTTAATTGTAATTTTTATTAATTTTTATTAATTTTTTTATTTGATGTCAAACGGGTATCTCAGACTGCTAATTTTTATCTGTTGAAACCCTAAAAACTTAAGGGTATCTGCACCCCTACCGTGAATCTCTCAGTCATGTAAGCACCCACTCGCAGTCACATCTCTCAGTCATGTAAGCACCCACTCGCAGTTGCACAATTTATTGGCCTTCAGTGCTTTTCAGGAAATGACTTTGTCGGTCATTTACATTCCTGCTCACTGTAAATAGTCCGGCACCAGACCGTGGTCAATTCAGCTGGGATGGGGTGGGGACTATAATGCAGCTTTTTTAATTTAAAACAAATAAATAACAATCTTAAAATTTAGTGGGCCTGACGTTTCGATCCTAGCAGGACCTATCTCAAAGAGATAGGTCCTGCTAGGAGATAGGTCCTGCTAGGAGATAGGTCCTGCTAGGATCGAAACGTCAGGCCCACTAAATTTTAAGATTTACATTTTGGTAATTTTAGTCAGTAAGCAGTTTGCAACATTTTTGTATATCACAAATAAATAACTTTTGAACAATTTTGAAAAAAATGTATTTCTGTTTCTTTTCCTTTTCCCGATTTGCCACTTGGACACCATTACAATATTATATGCAATAATGATGATGATAGCATTGTAGGTTTCATTCCTTGTCTGCCATCAGGTGAATCTTGTGACTGAAGGAATAGAAGTGGGCTGCAAGTTCTTGCTTCTTCCGTGGCTTAATGGTGAGTCTCTCAGTCTCATGCTCTTGATATCTTTGAGCTGTAACTGCGATAGGATCTACCGTCATTTTTGGAACATAACCCGCGGATTTATACGTTGATTTTGCCCCTAAAATATCTTGCTGCAGCTTATACTCTGAGCCTTGAAGAATAAAATTGACATCAAACATATAAATGGGACAGTGCTTTTCGACCAGAAAAGAGAAATATCAATTATTACCTGGCGCATTTACGTACTGTAATGCTGCAATAGGCATGACGTCATGGCTTCACTGATGGCTTGGTGTTTGGCAAGAGCTCACCACGTGCGTTGAAGTTGCTCAGTCACTGTCTCCATTGCGACCTTGGTGTACGATAATCATCATGATACAATGTTTAAAAGCCAGTGTCGTCGGTTCATTTTTACCAATGACCCGACGATCTCATGATCTCACAGGATAACAATGAAGACGACATCGTTGAAGAAATGTTGAAATGGTGCGCACGGCTTATATTCTGTGCAACTTATACATTAAAGGATTTACCTACAGCTGTACAAAGTGATTTTTGAACTGAATAAGGAGTTGGTTAACCACTGGGAATGAATCAAATCTGAATGTGCTTCACCGTTTTTGCGTTTTCTCAGGTGAAGGGAAAAAGGGTCTGCCCTTGCCGACCAGTGACAACCTGAAACTACAGAAGCTGGTTATAAAGCAGGGGAAGGTATGACATAGCAACTCAGCAACTTAAAGCTCCTACACACAATGTGCACAAATCCAAATTTCGACCTGACAAATTTGGTTAAAGTAGACATGACATGCTGTGAACTTTTAGTGCTTGGAATGCTGCCATTGTCATGAAAAGTGGAATTTTGTTTGAATTTCCAACCGTCTTTTTAAAACAACTTTTGGAGAAAAAAACGTGCTTACAAGCCTTAAAGCCCCTACACACCATTTGCACAAATCCCACATGGTCCATTCGCAATTACTGACGACTGTTTCGAGATTTACTCTTAATTTTCTGGTTTAAATGCACGGTGGCGCTATTGAAAATTCTGGTAGGTCGGTGCATTTTAGATCCTGGAAACTGACACAGTTTGATGAAAAAAATGAGCCTGTTTTTCACCATTTTCTCCTGACATGATAGACGGATTGGGCTGAAACTTTCACAGGTGTGTTATTTCATGCATATGCTTGATTAGACAAAGTATGGACGTGTTTCTAATACCTTTACCAATGTAGGGGCTTTAAGCTGTGCTCCAACTTCTGCGACTTTACTAAGAACGCCAAAAATACATGTAATATCCAATGCTAGCACAAGCTAAACTAATGGTTATGCTAAATTACCACAATATTGATATAAGATTAACAGACCGTAAAATAGTTGTGGAAACTTTCTACTCAGCCACAATGACTGAACATCATCCACAATGTGTGACATCTTACCAGCCATTCACGGCAAGTAAACATTCCATCAATGTAAAAAAAGAAGTCTGTGTGACTGGGAACACAAGGGAGAATTATACATTCCAAAATGTCACGACAAGGTCCTGCATTACCATGTACAAATCGGTCCAAGGGAGACATGGATTTATAAGGCCAATAGACCGTTTGCGCGACCACTGTTTACATGCCATCACGTGACTATAGTGGGTATTTTGGCACAGAGCAGCGGTGGAAATGTACAAAGAAGAATGTGGACAATATGATTGTCTGCTTTGCTTATTTATACTTCTGCACCAAATGAGATGCAAAAATAGCATGATGGCATGTAACATTGGTCGTGCAATAGGTATATTTTTCCACCTATTCAAACTGTGCGAAAGACAATAAGGCAGCACGGTATCAGTTACAGTATCATTTACAAAAGTTACCATGACGACCATTGATAAGCCACCATTAGCTTTTCCCACGTATTTTCCAGGGTTTCGTCAAGCTGGGAGCGGACATTCTGTTCATCCCGTAGAGGATGCCACAGACAGGAAGGATCGGTCCACGAGCCATTGGTACGAGATGAAGCAAACTACTATGACTGACATTGACTGTATCTTTACACCCGAATCACGACAGAAACTTGTGCCTATCTGACTGATAGCCTGGGACTTGTGCCTATCTGACTGATAGCCTGGGCACTGTTTTATAGAGTTGCTTAATTGTGAAAATCTGCTAAGCAGGAAAAGTCTCCCTTGTGTCAATACATTTACAAACCAAACTGCGACGTGATCTCCAGTGGTTTTTGACTCGTCCCCCACCATCAGACCATTCTGTTCTTGTTTTTAAATGAAATTGAAGTTTGGGTTGGCAAATGTCGGTGCTTAAGCATCTCTATGGAATTGGCCCACTTGGCTTGCACTGCATCAGAACTATCAGTATCTGTCTTTCAGTAGTCATTTTCATCGCATTTGATTAGTGCACAGCCTTATCTGTCTTTCAGTAGTCATTTTCATCGCATTTGATTAGTGCACAGCCTTATCTGTCTTTCAGTAGTCATTTTCATCGCATTTGATTAGTGCACAGCCTTATCTGTCTTTCAGTAGTCATTTTCATCGCATTTGATTAGTGCACAGCCTTATCTGTCTTTCAGTAGTCATTTTCATCGCATTTGATTAGTGCACAGCCTTATCTGTCTTTCAGTAGTCATTTTCATCGCATTTGATTAGTGCACAGCCTTATCTGGCTTTCAGTAGTCATTTTCATCGCATTTGATTAGTGCACAGCCTTATCTGTCTTTCAGTAGTCATTTTCATCGCATTTGATTAGTGCACAGCCTTATCTGTCTTTCAGTAGTCATTTTCATCGCATTTGATTAGTGCACAGCCTTATCTGTCTTTCAGTAGTCATTTTCATCGCATTTGATTAGTGCACAGCCTTATCTGTCTTTCAGTAGTCATTTTCATCGCATTTGATTAGTGCACAGCCTTATCTGTCTTTCAGTAGTCATTTTCATCGCATTTGATTAGTGCACAGCCTTATCTGTCTTTCAGTAGTCATTTTCATCGCATTTGATTAGTGCACAGCCTTATCTGTCTTTCAGTAGTCATTTTCATCGCATTTGATTAGTGCACAGCCTTATCTGTCTTTCAGTAGTCATTTTCATCGCATTTGATTAGTGCACAGCCTTATCTGTCTTTCAGTAGTCATTTTCATCGCATTTGATTAGTGCACAGCCTTCCACACTGCATGATATATTACTAATACCAGCCAAGTATGCATGTCTTTGCTCCTGCACATTAATTCGAATGGATGCCTGATTGAAACCAAGCTTTTTTCATATACATGTACTCAGAAGATTTCAAGCAATTGCACCTGTTGTTTTAATAAGGATGTACTCCTCTTTATTAGTTTTCCCATGCTTGCCATGATTTCCTAGATTGTTATATAAGAAGGATTATAGTCAAGTCTGTATTTTACTCTGACATAACTACATTTCCAACAAGTTTGTGTTTAAAGCACCTTGTGAATATAAGGAAGGAAATAATAATATAAGGAAGGAGATATAATGGCTCTTAAATGTCTACTTTTGCTTTGTTAACCCTAACACTTTGCACCTCCCGCACAGGACACACACTGTATACCGCAATTTACCACAGTGTCCACAGGGGTGTAGGCTCACATACCACAGGTCACCACAAAAACCCCGCTGTGGAATGTCCTGGTGCATGGCCCTTATCCTCCCACAGGAAACACCATGTGTGGTTAATTGTGGTTTCAATGCCGGTAAGCCATTTTCAAAAAGTTCCATCTTCGTCTCTATTATCCAAAAGCTAAAAACACAGTTTGGAGTTCATTGTAAAAAACAAACAAAGCCAAAATGCCTCCCATTTCCATGCCTTGTACTTTAAAATCCATGGACAAAAGAAAAAAAGACGGAACCCAGAATCTTTCTGGGTTTATATTGTTCCTACTTTTTTAAGAAGTACAAATTGATTAATTCTGTGGAAATGGACATGATTGAAAAAAACCTCATCTCACATAACCCCCTTAGATTGCACTTGGATTTTATCGTATTTATTTTTGTCAAGAAATATGCGCATTTTGGTCATTTTAGTCAGTAAGCAGTTTGCAACATTTTTGGATATTACTGTGTATAAAAATATTGCATGTCTCAAAAATATAAAGGTCCTACTGTATATCGTTTGGGTCCTAGAAGGACCTGTCAGGCCCTCTACAATTTGAATATTTCTTTTTTAATGGAATTTTTTTATTCTGTTGTTGCTATAACACAAGTTCTACAAAGATCTTTTTTCTGGAGTTGCCCATTCAGACCCTATAATGTCTGTGGAATTTATACTATTGTCGTGTGCTGTATAATGATTAATATTCACTGCTGTGCTAGAGCCTTATATAAAATAAAGTTTTAAAAAACTCAAAATACGTATCCTTGCATCACTCCTGTGTACTGTACTACCCAAATGACGGAAAGAAAAGGAAGGTTTACTGAGCTGATCATAATTTGAAAGTGGGCTGGATCTTTCGGATATAGAGGGAAAATAATGGGGGTCAAGGATAAATAGGTTTGCGGAGACACCATGTAAATTATCTTTTGTGAGTAAGTATGGTTCTGAAAAGAACCGGAGGAACTCGACATTTCGAACAGTATACTCTGTTGGTCTTCAGGAGAATGCTGGATGCCAACTGGGACACTACATAAGCCCCACTCCCAGTTGGAATCCAGCATTCTCCTGAAGACGAGCAGAGTATACTGTTCGAAACGTCGAGTTCCTCCGGTTCTTTTCAGAACCACACATACTCACAAAAGAGAATTTACATACATGTAGTGTCACCGCAAACCTATTTACATGTATCCTGCTATTCTCACCATGCAAACCTTCAAATCTCATTTAATAGGGGTCAAGTGGACATAAATTATACATTAGTACTGTGTTGAAATGATTTATAAATGAAGCAAATCCGAATGCTGATCATTGTGTGATGACTTACCATGCCATCATCCGGTGATCTCCTGTTGTCGACACTTTGTCTACCAAGTCAACATCCATTGGTCATTACATGTATATCTTGGTATCTCAACGAGTGAGATGGAACTTCAAGAGCTCCATAGCCCTGCCAATGAGTTCAACATAAACTCATTTTTTGTCAGCGTTGTCACCATCCATGGAGTAGAATTTCAACAACAAACTTTTTAATCTAAAATTTAGTGGGCCTGACGTTTCAATCCTAGCAGGACCTTTCTCAAAGGCAGAAAGGAGAATCGAAACATCAGGCCCACTAAATTTTAGATTTACATTTTGGTAATTTTAGTCAGTAAGCAGTTTGCAACATTTTTGTATATCAACAAACTTTTTGTTACATCTGTCTGATATTCATCCCCAATAAAATGTTTGTTTAAAAGCATTCTGCATGTTTCCTCCTTTTTAGCTCCAAAATCAAATCATTTTCTATCATCATATAAAACAAATCACCCCCATTCATCCCAAACAAGCACAACACATACGACAAAACAAATCATTGCTTAATCACGCAAATACCTACTTATTTATTCACGAATGTGAATCTTTGAAAAAAAAATGAATTAATTAATTGTGCATTACCCGGTAATTTCTGCATGATTCCACAAACCACACATTACCCTCCCATACCTCATATACCTGATACTGTACCTTAGTTTTCTTCCCTAAAAATACATCACACATATCTGAGGTACAAACTTTGATCCATCAATAATATTGAATCACAAATCTTTACGGATATACAAACAAGCATCTATAATGCATGAAGGAAACTAAATTCAATCACCAATATTGTGTGAATACCTGAATTGTATTCCTTATGGTTCGATTTCAATAATGCTTTTCAAAATAATTCTTTAAAAAAATAGATTTTGTATTTGTTTATCATTTCATTATAGCATATAAAATGGCATCTTTATTCTTTACTGTGATTCATCAAAAAACCTTAGGAAGATTTTGTTTACTTGTTACTTTAAAGCAGACTATTATGGCCTGTATAGATGTTGTCAATGGCATGCGCTATTACCTCCAAGGTTGACGAGTAGTCTATTTCTATGACATATATATCAATATCAATTATTGATTGCCGTAATTGATCAATAATGATGCAATTGTATGCAGAAATTCCATTTGTGCTAATAAGTCACAAATAACTTTTGGCAAAATTTGTCAGTTTGGTGTCAAACACTAAATAAACAACCCAAATAAAAAGTGCAGATTTGAATATTGCTTATTGTTTGGAGGGATTTCTAGTTCTTGTTTCTTTCTAAATTTACCTAGGTAAGATTGAGGCTTTTGACACTATAAAGCTTGCTCACCTTGCTGCTTAGCATGGTGGTCTTGGGTATCCAAAGGCTAGGTCCACAGTGTGGTTCACGTCTGTAAGGACATCTGGCCATTTAACATTTTGCTCCACTAATAAATCCTTACTCAAGTGAGGTGAATTCAACCACCCCATTAAACGGGTTCAAATTTTTGGATTTACCACTGCCACAGCCACTACTACTACTACTTCCACTACTACTACTACTATTACTACTGCAGTTACTACTACTACTACTACTACTACTACAGCTATTTCTGGGTATTTCTGGTAATTTCCCTGAACATTATAACCCCACCAATGATTGACACTGCATCCATTTTCTCAATTCTGCGAAAATCCTGTCTCCATTTCTTGTGAACTTGGTGTAGTGTGAAGGAAAGGCTTGCGCAATCATTGCTTCTGGCAATTCAGTTGAGTGCATCAAAGTAGACCTGTGGTTGGGTCTTGGGGGTCAGAAACTCCTCGGTGATCCGGCCCACACGGAGCACCGTGCTGTCCCGCCACCAAGGACCCATGACTTGCAGTGAGATAGGCAGCCCTCGGCTGTATCCCACCGGTACGGTCAGGCCTGGCATGCCCGTAAGATTAGCCAGGAACATGTACCTGGGTACCCACAGGGGAGAGAGGGAGACAAGGAAACAGACGCTTACTGTCACACGACCATCTCATGTTTCCATTTTGTTCAGGCCGTGACTAGGAGAACATTTCCAAGTAAAAAATAGTGCATTTTTTAAATCCCATAATCCCACTGCTCGCACTCTGACTGACAGGAAGTGCTGTGCTTGTTTATGTCTCTCTGCAAGGGCCACCCTCACGGAAGCACGCACGATTTGGACACAACTGCTAACCACGATCGTCTCGCAATTTTTTGGGGGGCGTCACGATTCTTTGGCTTGTGTGAACGTAAGCCGGTAAGCCCCCTCCCCCCCCCAAAAAAAAATGGTTTTGGAATCGCAATGACTTGCACCAAGATAACAACAATCACATTGAGCACCCACAGTGATTGCAGCGTACGCGCAAACACATTTACGAATTCCCCGGATTTCCAATGTTTACAGACATTTGTTGAAAAATTCCTTGGGACAGATGATTCTCTTGTACATAATTAAGCTTTCCGAAAATGCAAAATTGATTTTGACATGCATTTGGACAATTCAAAGAGGTTTTGCCCTTACTCGACGTGGTAAAGACTGAATGCTCAGTGCTTTGCCCGGTGCCTGATAAAAATATTTCAGGCAGCTCGGGCGGGATTCGAACCCGCGACTCCCGAATTCTAGTACGGACATCTAATCCACTGGACCACCGAGCTGGTCGAGGTCGTGTGGTGGATTCGAATAATGTATAGCGGCGGGTACTTTGACTTTTGACACTATTTATTTGAAAAGGACTTTTGGAGTAGATACCTCATTGCGCCATCTTAGGTCACAGATTGAGGAAGTTGTGATTTTGAGAGTGTGAATGCGAGGTGGTTTTTTTTTCCCAGCCAGTGTGAAAACCCTCATGTGTCCTACTGCACCGACTGCTGACCTTACCTCATAGAATCGGCCGTCAAGGCAGTGTCACTGAAACCGCGGGACAGATACTTGTCTTTGATCTTGGGAGCCAGAGTGGCGCTTGCTGGAAGAAAAAGAAGAAGAGAAAGATGGTTGTCTGTGGCAGCTCTTCATCGATCATTTCAGTCCCTTCATCAGTTGCTAAATCTGTCTGTGGCAGCTCTTCATCGATCATTGCAGTCCCTTCATCAGTTGCTAAATCTGTCTGTGGCAGCTCTTCATCGATCATTTCAGTCCCTTCATCAGTTGCTAAATCCACAAAGACGTTAGTAACATCATAGATATAATAATGAGGAAATACACATAGGCCAAACACTTCGATGCCAAATCATATTACCAGTATATCTATGATGCAGTATATCTATGATGCATATAAGTGGTTAACCACATATAATATGTGGTTAACCACTTCGCGTTGGGGGGTTTTTCAGCGCCGATGACCACCATGTTGTTGTTTTTTTAAACAATGCATCATTTTCAAATCTCGCTAAAACAATCGGAACAATATATTTCTGTGAAAAAAATTGATAAGGGTACGCTATGGGTACAAGAGAGTAAAACCTGGCACAATTCGGACGTCGTTGTGGCTTTTGTAATAATATCTTGATAAAAGCCACACTTATGACTGAATTGTGCCAAGTTTTGACTCACAGTATATCCTTATTGATTTAAACCAGAGATACATATTGTTCCCGATTGCTTGGCTAGTTTTTGAAAACAGCACATTGTTAACAAAAATCACCGTACGGTGGTCATGGGCACTGGAAATGGGCCCAACTGGAAGTGGTTAACATTTATCATCAACTCGTCCCTTACCTGGGGTCAAGATGACGTCTACTTTCTTGAAGATGTCCTTCAAGAAGCCAATGGTCCTGGTCTTCTGTTGCTGGGCCTGGATGTAGTCGGTGATTGTCAGTGATTCAGCCATGGACTGAAGCATCGCATTCTCAAAATACTGCCAGACAGACACAGAGACGTATTATCTTCATGCCCATGGCTGAGCCAATACTGTAGTCTCACAGGAGGGGAGGGAGGGAAGGGAGGGGAGGGAGGAGGGGAGGGAGGAGGGGAGGGAGGAGGGGAGGGAGGAGGGGAGGGAGGAGGGGAGGGAGGAGGGGAGGGAGGAGGGGAGGGAGGAGGGAGGGAGGAGGGGAGGGAGGAGGGGAGGGAGGAGGGGAGGGAGGAGGGGAGGGAGGAGGGGAGGGAGGAGGGGAGGGAGGAGGGGAGGGAGGAGGGGAGGGAGGAGGGGAGGGAGGAGGGGAGGGAGGAGGGGATAAGGAGGGGAGGAAGGAGGGGAGGGAGGAGGGGATAAGGAGGGGAGGGAGGAGGAGATAAGGAGGGGAGGGAGGAGGGGAGGGAGGAGGGGAGGGAGGGGAGGGAGGGGAGGGAGGAGGGGAGGGAGGAGGGGAGGGAGGAGGGGAGGGAGGAGGGGAGGGAGGAGGGGAGGGAGGAGGGGAGGGAGGAGGGGAGGGAGGAGGGAGGGAGGAGGGGAGGGAGGAGGGGAGGGAGGAGGGGAGGGAGGAGGGGAGGGAGGAGGGGAGGGAGGAGGGGAGGGAGGAGGGGAGGGAGGAGGGGAGGGAGGAGGGGATAAGGAGGGGAGGAAGGAGGGGAGGGAGGAGGGGATAAGGAGGGGAGGGAGGAGGAGATAAGGAGGGGAGGGAGGAGGGGATGAGGAGGAGGGGAGGGAGGAGGGGATGAGGAGGAGGGGAGTGAGGAAGGGAGGAGGAGGGGAGTGAGGAAGGGAGGAGGAGGGGAGTGAGGAAGGGAGGGATGGGGAGCGGCTCACCTGCTCATCATAATGGTTCCAGAAGGCCTCTTGCAGGGAGGTTCTCATCTCGCTCAAGATGGTGATGATGTGAGCCACTCTAGACTCCTCCAGCTCAGGCAGCTGTATGGCAATGACCTTGGCTCCCCTGGACACCAAGTGGTTCACCGCTGGGCAAAACATACACCCACCAAGAGCCAAGCCATTAGACTACAGCTTAGCTGCCAACCTATCTTAAAGGAACTTGGGGCCCTTTTCCAAAACCCGGATTGGGCTTCGGCTCCAGCTCTGTCTCAGTTATCCAAATGCTGAAAACACGGGTTGGAGTTCTTTATTGCAGTGGAAGCTTTGGGTTCTTTTTCAAAATGCAGCGTAACATTCAAAAACAAAGCAAAAGGTCTCCCGTTTTCATGCCTTGTACCCGGTACTTGAAAATGGACGAAAGAAAGAAAGACAAGGAATACATCTCCTAAAAAAAAAGAGGAATTATAGAGCAAACTCCATAGGAAAACATGAGTATTTCTGAGCCAAAAATTTGAATCTATTGTCAAGAGCTTGTAAAAAGTGAAAAAAAATTACCCCCCAAAAAGAGGATTCCAGAGAAATAGGAATGGTTGACAGCTATGCTAAATTCCACTGGCTAATGCACACTACACACATATAATTTTTGTCCAACAAATTGATGAAAAACTGACTGGGAACTTTTGAACAAATTTTTGAAAAAATGGCAAAGAAAACTTTGACTGGACCGGGATTTGAACCCGAGATCTCTGGTTTTATGTACCAGCACTCTTGCCATCTGAGCTATCCAGCCCTTAGATGGTGGCCTCCCTAAATTGTCACCTATTCTTTGCCGGGGTGGGGGCACCAGTCAGAAGCATTCAACCATTAACTGAAGTGTATCTCCAGAGATTACGCCCCCGCTTTCATTCAAGTTGCAACCAACCAGCATAGAGTAGAGGTTTTCACACCACAACAAGTCTATGCCTTGCTCTAGGGCATAAAAACACGTACACATGTTGGCAAATCCAGGATCTTTCAATGCAACCCTAAAATGTCAACTAGCACGCACCAGAAAGCTCTTTGACCTTGCCAAGTGAATGGCATACAATGGTACAAGTACGGCCTGGGCAAATGGAAAGGCCATTGTATGGAGCTTATTGTGCCACTAGGAATAAAACACCCACCCATCTGTGAATGGCTTTACTATGAAACCACACCTAGTCCATTGAAAGGGAATTGCATTAGGGTACTAGTAACATGGTGTGTCCCACACATTGTAAAGCTGTGACGTACTGTCTCCTGCATATTTGCTTTGCCTTATTTGTCTAGTCATTGGACAAGTTTAGTTTTCCCACATATTCCACTTATATACCATTTTTTTCTAGGATTTTTCTTTAATGTAATATGGAAAACAACTTCAAAAGTGCCCAGTCAGTTTTTCCTTTTTGTTTGACCCGTACTATTAACAAATTAGAATTATATTATATTCATGAATACATTCAAAGAATTATCTTGTGCTTTTAATGGCCAGCCTGTAATTAGCACTAGTTTAGTTGAATAACTACTTATTTTCTAGTACCAATAATTGGATCCTATATTCAGAGACTTAATGAACAATTATAATATTATCATCTGATGATTACTTCACTTTCATGTCATATATTTAAACTTGAATGTCATCGTTTCGCGTATCCATTTGTTGATTTACCTATCTCTTCAAGGAGCCTGTACCAGACAAGCCTTTTTTCTTGTTTTTTTTTTTTTTTGGAGTAAACAACGCCTGAAGTTAAAGCCTTGCTTCTTACAGGCTCCCCGAATATCAATATCTCTGTTACTTTCGATAGACTAATTTTCTATGATTATGCCAAGTGTACCGTTTTGATATTGTATTGATTATTTGATATTCAAATAAAGTGAATTCAAGTCAAGTCACATACCTTTCTCACAGCAAGACACAATATCCTTATCAGCATGCTGGATACAAAGACAAAAATATTACAGATTAAAACAGAGGTGATTAGGTAGGTTCCCACTAGAACAAAACAGCGCGATTCACTTTTCGATTTTCGAATCGCGATCAATTTTATTTCGTGTGCGGACGCAAAAAGCTCACTAATAAGCGTGATTTGAATCGCGATCCAAATTCAAATTTTGGAAACAGCGCGATTATTTGCCAGGCGCTGTGTGTGGACGCAATCAAGAGAGAATTTTTGATATTCGATTTTGAAAAGTTACATCCCATAATTCCATGCGTGTAGATCTATTGCTCACATTTCAGGCTCACATTTCTGACAGAATCTGATCTGGTTCTCTAATCGTGATTCACTTTTCGATTTGTTTTCCCGTGTATGGACGCACGCGAAATTATTATTTTTTTAAATCGGGTTTTCAATCGCGATCCACTTTTTGGTTTTTTTTCTAGTGGGAACGCACCTATAGCCAACAAGAAAAGAATAACATCATTCAAAGCCATGCAGCCAAAATCTTTTTGTCAAAACCAGGGAACTCAAGGGGAAGGTTGCAAAGCAGGACTTGTGGTTTGTGGTGACAACACGGCCAAATTAACTCCTTTGTGAGAATTTGTTGATCTTGTAACGATCACTTTTTCATTCTTAAAGCGGCGGTATACAGAAATCAAAGTTCACATGGGGTTCAATAGTGGTTAGCACTACTCAACGTGATAGGCAGTGAATGCTCAGTGCTTTGCCCGATGCCTCATGAAAAAAAATCCGGCAGATTGGGCGGGATTCGAACCTGCGACTTCCGCTTTCTAGTGCAGACGTCGGACTCACTTGACCACCGAGCTGGTCGAGGTCGTGTGGCGGAGTTAAATGTTGTATAGCAGCGGGTATCGCATTGCATCTTAGAAAAAGGGCATTCAGGACTTTTCAGGACTCACCAAGCAGGGCAAACCCTCATCGAATTACATTCTCCTCACATGGAGTTTCATAAATCACTGTTGTTATAAAACTCAACGCGTCTATTCTTTTTTGTGTTAAAAAATCCTTCATTTAGGAAATAAAACGGTATTTTGGCCCTAAGATTATGCCCCTAACTTTAGCCACAAAAAAATCAGACCTAGTACATCACATATACAAAGTGTGGTTGGTCACGAGGTCATGAACTTTGCGCCGTCCTTGCATTGTCTATTGTTCCAAAAACATGATGTTTGTGATGGAGATTGTACATGTAAACGCCACAATGTACAACAGCACTGTAGCATCTTGGCATCACAATCATTGGGCTTCTTTTGTTCTGTATGTGACGTCACGCGTGTTAAGGGGGAGTATGGGGGAAGGGCAAACATGGCCTTTTTTTTACATTTTGGGGCAAAATAACAGTACGCAGTAATACAAAACAAAACCTTAATCTTGATTGATTATGTAGTCAATATTAATCTGAGACAAGTTATAGCTCTTTTTGAAAGTCTACAGTATTTCTGTATACCTTTCAAAGAAACCGCCCACACAAAAGACATTATGCGTATGTGTGGTGCTGCAATAATCATAATGCCTGACAATCCGCATTCGTATTTACACAAGGGATAAACATAAATGTATTAGTGGCTCTGACGATGATGTCATGTTTTGGTGGGATTTCTGTTATTATACTGCAATAATGGTGGGGTTGGCTGCTACATGCACACGTATATGTCAACATAAACAAGTCTGCCCAGGGCATAATAGGATCTTTCACACTAGACGAATTCCCCCGGCATGTCTCGAAAATTGCCAGGGGATTTCGGTCTGTCTATTCACACTATCGAAGAAATTCTTTTCCCCGGGGAAAAACTTTTCCCCGGGGAATTTTTACCCCTGCTCAGGGGTAGGGTGGAAGGAGAAAAACCCGGGATTTTTTTTACGATTTCAACGGGAAAATAGGGTCCCCGGGAGGTTCCAAATGGGTCCAGTGTAAATGGTTGCAGGGGTGTCGGTGGGGTAAAAAAAAAAAAAACGGGAATTTCGGGGGCGAATTCCCGGGGATCAAATCTCCGGGGAATTCGCTCTGTGGTGTAAAAAAGGGCGTAGTGTCTCACCCTGAAGTACTCCCAGTCTATGCCCAGACTGATTCCCTTCAGGTCCTGCCCAGTCAAACCTACAAGGTCCACAGGTGGCTGATGCTGGGACAGTTTGTCAGCCTCAAATGGCCCAGCCATCAGAGCTAAACACAAAATTGTGACACACGAGAGAAAACTTCAAAATCATTTGTGACTAGGGCTTTATAAAATTGGTTGTAACAGTCATTTGCAAGTCCTCAATTAAAACTCAATGCTAATCCTTGCCCTGTCTTATCTATAATTGACATGCAATATTCATTTTGTCCAAATCATGCACACTGACAAATTACTTTTTTCTAATAATCACCCGTTTCCTTCTAATCGTTTTCCATTCTCTAAATGTTTAAAGTTTATTTGCTAAAGACTTTTCCCCCTTTTTTTTGTTAAATTGATCTCTTTTTAGTGTAATCTCAAAAGTTAGAGGGCCTGACGTTTCGATCCTAGCAGAACCTGCTTGGATCATATATCAGGCCCACTAACTATTGAGCTTTATGTATTGCAGGTCATTTTAGTCAGTGAGCAATTTGTTTTGGTATATGTACAAATGGTCGCGAATACATTCTTAATTGCAATTAAACCATTTAAAATCAAATTAAACGCTTATTTAGTTTTATTTTCCCATGTGTCCTATCATTTTTACCTTGAGAGATGAGTCTTGGTTTCTTTTGCAAATATTTCCCTCTTTTATAGAAACGCAGTGGCTGTTGTTACGGCAGTCGTCCGTGTGGTTCCCTAACTTCACAGTATTTGTCAGGATGTTTAGCTCTGGATGTTTAGACTGGTTCAACCAGCCTGCAATGCTGACGAAATACAATCAAGTCAGGGAACCACACGGTCGACTGCCGTAACAACCACCACTGCGTTATAGAAAATAGACTTATTGAGCATGCCCAGCTCGTGCTGAGTAAAGTGAGCTGTGAGCATTCTTCAGTTGGGTGGAGATCTTTTGTGATTGGTCAGTGCAGTGGTGTTTGCCTTTTGAGTGTAGAGTGTATGAAGCCATGTATACGATGCTAATGTGTAGTCAACACTCTGTTATGCCTTTGAGAAAGGTCCTGCTAGGATCGAAACGTCAGGCACACTAAATTTTGAGATTTGCATTTTGGTAATTTTAGTCAGTAAGCAGTTTGCAACATTTCTGTATATCAATAATAATAATAATTAATATGTCAAAATTTAGCGGGCCTGACATTTCGATCCTAGCAAGACCTTTCTCAAAGGCAAAGTGCAAATAATTAATATGATTAATCCACTCTGTAGAGTGCTCTAGGCAAAGAGAGAGACAGAGAGACACAAGAAGCAAGTACAAAATACAAATGTATGCATTGGTAATCAGAAGTAGGCCTTGAATAAGTGAGTTTTTGGACCGCTTTTAAATGAATCTGGTGAAGAGTAATTATTCAAAACTAAGGGTAAATTATTCCATAAGGTGGGACCGATGTGGGCAAAAGCTTGTGTGCCCTAAGTTGTAGCAATTGTTTTGGAAGTACAAGCGAACCGGAGTTGGATGAAGTCATGAACGTACACGTAAGGATCTAACAGGGGTGTAGCTATGAACTGAGTCGATATTACACCGAGGAGCAGTAGCCTTTAATACAATGGAAAATCAAAAGTAGACTCTTAAAGATGATGCGATCTCTGACCTTACCATATGTAATAGCAGCATCTGTGACGGTGGCGGTGATGGGGCCACAGCAGCCCACGGAGAAGGCTGGCATGGGAGCTCCGTGGCAGGTTATCCGGCCAAACGTTGGCTTGAAGCCCACCACGCCACACAATGCAGCGGGCAAGCGAATGGAGCCACCACCATCCGTACCAATGGCCACTGGGCACAGACCTTCAGGCAACACGTATTAGAAAGATCAGACAAGATTGTGGTCTACACTCTTAAAGCCCCAATACAACATTGGGAAGATCGGAAAACATCCATGTCCACAGATTTCCTTCTAATTCACACAGTTGTTCTAGTTCACACAGTAGATGGTCATGATAGAATCCTCATGTTGAAATCTTAGGGTCTGGGCTGCGGTACTTTTAGAGAAATCTTCACTCAAACATCACAAATAGTTTATTACTTGTGAGTAATAAACTATTTCTTATACTATAGAACGGTACGTAAACCATGGTGTTTTTTTTGCATTTTTCCACTTTCTCAGATTACCATTAGACCTTTGCAGTGTTGCTTTTTTGGAATGTTTAATGGTTTAACACACAAACTGAGGCAATCTTTTGACCTTTACCAATGTTGTATAGGGCCTTTAAACGTTCAATCATTTACAATTTGGATCCATTTCAGCTTCTGAAAGTCTGTCACCCCAGACCGAGTTAAGGATCTTAGACACCATTGTAAAACATATTCTGCTATATTGTGCAAAGACATGGAGAACTACTGCAGCAATCCTTGAGAAATTTCTGACCTGTCCTTTTTGTCAAGGCATACCTGACTCAAGCTCCGGCTTAATAGGTCTTGCCTTTGGTCCGTGGCCTTATAATGTATGAACATATGCTATGGTTACCTTTGTTTTATTTAATCACCTTAGGTATACTGTGTGGGTTTTAAATTTTGCTACATTATAATGACATGATGAAAAATCAATGTAAAATGAATCTGAATCTGACTGAAAAGGTTCTCCTGGTATATTACTCAACTTTCTAGGATGGGTAACTTATTATGAGTTATATAACTTGTGATAGACCACACTTGTGATAGACCACACGGTTTTTCATCAATTGCAATACACCGATCCAGTAGACCACGCCCCTTGACAAATTGACCAATCACAACGCGCGATTTAAGGTCTGACAAATTGCCGCCATTTTGTCTGACATTACGTTTTAAATTTTGTATTCTTTACTGCACACTTTTCTTTGTTTACTTTTGTTTCGTATGTATCAGGCAATTCATTTGCAAACTCAAGTTTAATCCTTAACCATGGTCAAGCCGTGTTTGCATTTTCATTGTAATTCTGACTCTCGATACCCTGGCAAGATAGGAAATGTACATTTTGGGCCTTTTCCAAAACCAAAGTGCAACGGAGAGAAGTGCTTTCGGTGGTTGCGGGCATGCAGTGGACGCGCACGGCATGTGGGCGATCGTGTGGTAGGTTGGCCGTTGCTATGGTGGGCGTGGCCTACTGGATCGGTGGATTGGTCATAACAAGCAATGAGTTTGATGCAATTGACCGACGACCCTCTAAATTCTTGAGCAGTACTGTATATCGGCTGGTATAATTGCTAAGCCTTCATTTACCTGCGCCAACAGCAGCTGCTGAGCCACTTGAACTACCCCCGGTGAAGTGATTCACATTGTATGGATTGCGCGGAGTTCCATGGTACCTAGATAGACAGGATAGAGACAGCCAATCCAGGATATAAGCTTACACTACATTAAGGGGGAACTCTGTCTGTAGTGGAAAGCAGACGAAAAGAACACTACCACAATGTGCCTGTGGTGCTAGGCACTCAACATTTGAGATCAAACATACATGTATATCTCTAGTTGGCACTGTACAATGTATTAGCTTATACTTTTCAAGTTACATACCGGTACTAGTTGATATTAGTTTGTTGACTTATCAACACTGTTCAAGTAACCATGGAGGAAGCACCATGAAGTAACTAGCTGACGTTCTTCAAGCTAATAGTTAGCTCTGTGCAAGTCATTAGCTGACACTGTCCAAGTAACAAGCTGAAACTATCCAAGTTACATGTACTGTACCAGCTGACAGTCCATTAGCACTGTACAATCGGCGCTGAAAGAGCCAGTGCAGAATGTCTGCGCTTAACAGAGGTTTTTGCCTACGCAACAACAAATTACGGTTGATGGCCTCAATTTTAAAGGCCACCGTGAATTCTGACAAAACCCCTTGAAATCTTTTCACCGACACCTGTTTGGGCAAGGTGTGAATGGTGAACAGTGTTGCTTTACCTCCTTTGCTGAAATGTTTTAGAAAAACACGGAAATTAGCAGAAGACAATGTAAAGGGTTCTTTTGCATTCAAGGCAGGGAAGCAAATCACACATGAGAGATATTATTGGCCGTGAAGCAGACTTATTTTAGACGCAGAATGTTTGCTTCCATGATAAGTGCTGATTCCATGCTTACAGTAAGCAGAGCCATGAAATTGGGCCCAGTTGATATCATGCAAGCTACTCTTGATAGCTAGCACTGTTCACTCGGGTCAGTTTTTCCTTTCATCTTTCCCTCTTTAATTAATCCTTTCCCTACTGCTTGACTTTGATCTCACTTGTGTCACTGCAATTGTTAATGATGTTCAACAACCATGGGGCAAATACAGCTTAGCATATCAAGCAGATGGCTGACTGGCTGGCTGGCTAGACAGATGGGACAGACGGTAATATTACATAGACTTGTGCCTCTTCGCAGCTTGTTAAAACAAAAATTATGGCAAACGAACAAAGGAAAAAAACTGACTGGGAACTTTTAAACAAATTGAAAAATTGGCAAAGAAAACTTGGGATTTGAACTGGAGACCTATGGTTTTGTGTACCAGCGCTCTTTTCATCTAACTTCTAAGATACATGTACTCAGCCCTTAGATGGTGGCATCCCTAAATAGTCAACTAGTCTAAGCCGGGGTGGGGGCGCCAGTCTGAAGCAATTCAACTATTAACTGTAGTATATCTCCAGGGATCACATCCCAGCTTTCATTCAGATGCAAACAACCGATAGTTGTAAGCCTGGCTACAGCAGGTCGGTGTTCACACGAAGTGGATGCAGCCTTTTCAATTCACCTCAAACAAGCAAAGGAAAAACTGACTGGGGAACTTTTGAACAAATTGAACAAATTGGCAAAGAAAACTGTGACTGTGACTGGACCACTTCAAACTGCTCAGACTGCATGATCTGTTTGTCCTGTTGGTGTACATGTACCTACTTGCTGATATTGACACCTGTTGTGCCCATGCCATTCTCCTGCATGTTAGTCACGCCCAGGATTAGTGCTCCCATGGTCCTGAGGCGACGGACTGCCTCCGAGTCTGTCTCATTCGGGGTATGGCCAAGGAAGGTAGAGCCCAGACGGGTGTGATGAGAAGCCTGCACCAGAACACATGATATCGACCTCTCGTTAATACCAAAACAGGTAGAAGGAAATTCCATATCACAAACACATCTTTGGTACCGGCAACATTCTGCATGTTGCTATGGGGAGAATTCTGACAGAACGAAAATTCAATGAAAGACTGACTTGAAGAAAGACGGCACTTGTGAACGAATTGAAAAAATGAAAAAAAAAATGAAAAAAAAAATGGGGGAAAAGTGGCCTCCCGAATAGTCAATTAGTCTTTGCCAGGGTACGAAAATTTATGAGAACAAAAGGTTTCAGTTACCCTGTTGTGCCAAAAAGCTTTGCTAGCATCCTGTTTGTAGCAAAAGTTCTTTCACATCACAGGCAACAAATGGCCTTTTGTGCGTGAATGTTTATTGGCCTTTCTTTATTGTGCAAAGGACAAGTGGAACATGTTTGAATATAAACAAGGGAAAGGAAATGAACTCTTTCAGGCCTTTGGAGACGACGCTGAAAAACTCGTAAGGCTTGAGAAAATGTCCCATGCATGACAAATCTTACAAAAGTGCCATCGTGTGAAAGGTCACCAATGCTGGAGAGAGTGACAGACGTCCCTGGTGAACCCTTGAGAGATTTTGTCGCAGGTCTGGACCTCCGACAAATCTTCCGCTAGCGGAGGATTTCTCACAGGACCCTTGACAATCGATCATGTGAAGGAACTTTTTCATTGTACGACATCCCATGCTACACGCTACAGGATCGTGGAGACCCTAAAACTTTTTACAATCCTGCGATGTGAACTAGTCTACTGGCAACCCGCGAAGTTAGCATTTGCTTCTCAAGGGAGGCCTGCAAAATGTTACATTGTGATGTATAAAAGGTTGGAAAAGCATTCACAATCCCCCTTGGAAATTCTCTCTCAAGCCTTGGAGGTTTTTTCAGCGTCATCTGAAAGGGGCTTTAGCTGCATTTCCGCTGAACTTAAAAATTGATTCGCCTGTTTTGGCTTTCAGGCGCCCCCGTAACCTGCATGACTTAATTGTCCGAGCAGAGGTTCTCTTCCCCCTTCCTTCGTGTACATGTATCTGTTTTGTCCTTGTCACTCTGCCTTTGAGAAAGGTCCTGCTAGGATCGAAACATCAGGCCCACTAAATTTCAAGAACTTAAAAATTGGGATATTTAATGAGACGGTGGTTAAAGTAATCGAGCTGGGAATATAATGGCTAATGAGTGACCTGTGCATGACCTTTGAGGATACATAATGACTTCAATAGCAGGTGAAATAAAACCACTTGTTATCCCATCACAAAGGAGTTTGATCATAGTGCATGTTGTGTATGCAAAAGCCATGCAATACTTTCACAGTGAAAGATTGTTTTTCAATAGCGCAGTGCAAATTCAAAAGCACAGGACAGTATTTTAAACATAGGCAAAGAAAATTTGACTGGACCAGGAGTTAACATACCAGTACTTTTACCACCTAAGCTATCCTAAAACCTAAAACATCCTCAACAATTCAGAAGGCTGTAACATTCAGATCATTGAATGAAGTGTCCTCATAAAGTATCAGGTTCTCTCAAATGTCGAAATGCGCATTTCAGTCATTCAAGGCAGTTAATAGTAGTTTGCAACATTTCCTTATCACAGCCAAAAAATCCTGGGAAAAATTGGAAAACAAATGCAATACTAGACAAATAAGGCAAAGCAAATATGCAGGAGACAGTACGTCACAGCTTTACAATGTGTGGGACACACCATGTTACTAGTACCCTAATGCAATTCCCTTTCAATGGACTAGGTGTGGTTTCTTAGTAAAGCCATTCACAGATGGGTGGGTGTTTTATTCCTAGCGGCACAATAAGCTCCATACAATGGCCTTTCCATTTGCCCAGGCCAAGCCGTACTTGTACACAATATTTTGTTTGCATTGAGAGTTCCCTGATTTAAACAAGTTGCAAACGTGACATAACGATTTTATGCCCTGGAGCAATGTTAAAAACTTTGAAAACATTTGCTAGAAAAAAAAAACGACATTCAGCTTGTGGTGTGACTCGTATGACTATGACTTGCTATGACTATGACTATGATTTGGCATGACTTACAATGCAGAGTTCATCTTTGACTCCTATAGGTATCCCATCCACAACAGACAACGGTGTCTTGTTGGCAAAGCGCTGGGTTGACTCCCTGGCTGCCTGGAAAGAAAAAGCACCCCAAAAAAGAGGTGACTAAGAAGACTTCGCCTTTGAGAAAGATCCGGCTAGGATCAAAATGTCAGGCCCTCTAACTTTTGATAAAAGGGTGGTTAATAATATCACTGTACATGTACTTCTTACACCATCGCTTGTGCATTGTAAAGATGACAATTACTGAGTTAGTGTGGATAATTTTTTCCATTCTTATACACAACTCAAATGAAGAAGATAAGTTGTTTAATGGTTCACAAGGACAGCTGGAAGGTAGCAACATTTCGGCTGCAAACAAGCAGTACAAAAATCACGCACTGTTTCAATTCATACCCCTGCTTTGTTTCAAATGTAGTGGGTCCAGGGATGGATGTCACAAAGCCTCATGATGCATTCACAATTCAACTTATGATGGATAACCCATCGTACATGTAAGTAGTGATAGGTTGTATGGTTTCTGTGCATCACTCATCGTCTTGCGATTGGTCGTATGCTACGATGAGTTTGATGAAATCGACCAATGGTGCTTGACCAGAGCATGCCAAGCCTAATCCACATTTAATGTGAAGGGTCTCTGCAATAAATATCACAGTCGACCTCATGTTCTGCTGTCATCGAGGGATCTGAAGTGTACAAACATGTTGGCAAGCTTCTTTTTCTTAGTGGAGTCAGAAATTGGTGACATTTTTACCTTTAAAAATACGCAGTGGCTGTTGTTACGGCAGTCGTCCGTGTGGTTCCCTGACTTGATTGTATTTCGTCAGCATTGCAGGCTGGTTGAACCAGTCTATTAGCTGATAGTCTGGTTCCAAGAGCTAAACATCCTGACAAATACTGTGAAGTCAGGGAACCACACGGATGACTGCCGTAACAACAGCCACTGCGTTAAAAATAACCTTTACAAATGAGGGCGCTATATTGTAAGGTCATGTCAGGAGCAGACAGTAGAAAAACATGAACTTTCAAACTGAAAATGAATTCCTCTGGATTGGGTTTGATGAAAAAGTCCATCACTAAATAATTGTGAAGCATACATTTTTGCAGTATATCAACAGGTTTAGGGATAGGTGTGCAGGAAAAACCAGACATTTTCACAAACTTTTGTACCAATGTGCTCTCTGTTGACAAATCTGCTCAGGATTATTGAAATTCTAAAAACTGAAAACTTGCACATACACCCCCAAACAAGTGTTACAAGCAGTTTAATTGTGAGCAACAGTTACGTAGCATGGATTTAAGGGATACAATATTTATTGCAGAGATACTCTAAAGGGATAACACAACATTGGTCGAGGTCAAAGAATAGCATCCATACGTTGTCTGATCCAACATATGCATGAAATAGCACACCTGTGAAAATTTCAGCTCAATCCGCCAACCGAGTCTCGAGAAAATCGTGAAAACCGCTTCATTTGTTTCGCGAAAATGCAGCATTCAACGCTGTACTGTTCCGAAAAACAGTTTAGATCTCGGTGAGACGTAAACTATTTCTTTTACTGTGAACATTTCTGTTTTTCGATCTTACCAATGTTGTGTAGGGGCTTTAAGACCAACATTCGAGTCAAATTAGGTGCATCACTGGAAATACTCGGCTAAGCAAGAAAAAGGGTCACACCCATCTCTGGTCAAACATCCCAAGCAGATATGGTGAAGGACCATCGAAGATCCAAAGCATATTTGGTGATCAGCTAAATTTCACTTCTAAATTTAACAGTTTTAAGCATTACTCAAGGTTACAAAATGGTCAAATTGAAAAGCTCCGATTGCGCAACTGATGTTCACATGCCATCACACGACTAATATAGTGGGTATTTTTGCATCTCATTTGGTGCAGAATAGGAATGCAAATCAGCAAAGAAGACTATCATAGTGTCCACATTCTTCTTTGTACATTTCCATCGCTGCTCTGTGCCAAATGAGATGGAAAAATACCCACTACAAGTCACGTGATGGCATGTAAACAGTGGTCACGCAATCGGTCTATTACAAATAATGTATTAGGGCTGTTTTAATAGAAGGGCAATCCATAGGAAACAGGGAGACATTTAATAAGTACATGTACCATTAATACCATTTAAGAAGTTGATGGAATTAAGCTAAATTATACATAAAGATATATATATATATATATATATATATTCCTTCAAAAAAGGAAAGGAGAATTGACAGGGAAATTTTGAATAATTTATGAAAAAAAAATGAAAAAATGGCAAATTGACTGGACTGGGATTTGAACCAAAGACCTTTGGTTTTGCGCACCAGCGATCTTACATGTACCATCTGAGCTACATGTATCCAATGCTTAGACGTTGGCCTTTGAAAAAATAGTCAACTAGTCTTTGCCAGGGTTTTCAAAATTGTTCAAAAGTTCCCAGCAAGGTTTTCTTTTGTTTGTTTGAATTTCTGAAACCAGGAAAGAAAATTTGAAAATTTGGAACCAAGATCTCAGGCTTAACGTATCTTTACTAGTACCTTAAGCCAGAGGTTTGAAGTCTCCGTCCAGTCAGTCGAATATTCTTTACAATTTACACAAATAAAAAAAATAAAAAATAAAGAAAAAATCTGGCAAAATTGTCATTTGAAATGAATGACTGAGCAATTTCATTGCTTGTTGGCCATAATGCAAGTTACTTTCAAGTATTTCATTTCAAGTATTTCATTTCATGTTTGCGCTTCTGAAAATCAGGGTTCTGACATTTCTCAACTTCAGAAGTGCAAACAAAATGGAGCTCCACTCTAATGGGAGCCAGATGTAATTGGGGTTTGAATGCAGATTTCACAGGGTTTAGGTGTTCTGAATGGTAAAGGCAAGGCACTTCACGCCGCATGGCACTCGTAATCCAAAGGGTGGGCTTATCTAACAAAGGAAACAGGGAGGGGACCAGGAATGTACCTCTCTGATTTGCTGCTGATCAATCTCCACGAATGCCCTCAGTTTGGGCACCATGTTTTCAGACTTTTCAATGGCAGTGATAGCCCACTCCGCGATGTCGCTCGGTGTAAATCTACCGGACCTACAAATTCAAGTTCGGGGGGAAATTTCATGGATTAGATAGATCGATTAATACAGAAAAATGCTGCAAACTGCTTACTAACTAAAATGGCCAACAGAAAAATTTCAAAAAAGAGAGAGCTTGATGTTTTAAGCCTGGCAAGATCTTTCTCAACTAGGCAGAATTTTCTAGTCAAACACTTTACAGCTCAAACTTTGCAAAACTAATCTGTAACAGCTAAAGTGTGACGAAGAAAAATTCAACAATGTTTTTTTTTTGGGGGGGAGGGCAAATTGAGAATGCCTGCAGTGATGCTTACAAAAGTGATAAAGAAAGGCATCTGAATTGTTCATGTGATAAATGGGATTCAATGCAATGCATAACTTGCAGTCAATGTAGCGAAGGGAAAGTTCGACCTTCATGAACGCACCTATAGCCGTCATAGAAATACTGCAGTCCTTTGTGGTGGAAGCCAGTCTGGTGGCCTGGCGTGGCATTCGGCAACAGGTCAGACAGGTCTGGTGGCCTGACTGCCTTGGTCTCGGGGCTTGGCTCCCAGCTGACCAGAGGGTACATGGTGGGCGAGTCCTCCATGAGGACATCCCGGAAGATAAGGATGTTGCCCTTCCTGCGATGCAAGAACGGATAGATTCAATCAGGGTTGGCCCTGCTTGACGTAATAAGCACTGAGTGCCCATGGCCAGTGCTTTGCCTGATGCCTTGTGATGAAAAACAATTCAGGCAGCTCGGGCAGGATTATTAAGACTCCTGCTTTCTAGTGCAGACGTATTAACCACTTGACCACTAAGCTTGTCAAGGACATATGACAGATTCGAATAATGTATAGCGGCGAGTACCAAGTTCATAGATATAAGATACCAAGATACCATATAGATACCAAGCATCACAGATATGACATGAAGTCTGCGTCGAGAAGAATGTAATTCATTGAGGGTTTGCCCTGCTCGATGTGATCAACACTGAGTGCCCAGTTGCGGGTCCCAATCCCTCCTGAGCTGCCTTAAATTGTTTTCATAAGGCATTGGGCAAAGCACTGGGCACTCAGTGCTTATTACGTCGATCAGGGCAAACCCTCCTTGAATTCACCTTCTCCTCGACGCAAACATCATGTTATGTCTATAAAAAGAGGGTCATCTTGGACCAACTCCCCTCCCAACACACAAACACAAAGCAAAAACAGCTTGACAAAGGCTGGCAGTGGGAAGCCGGAACTTCCCTACC